>RYFJ01000993.1:0-234967 GCA_003991445.1 Oryza meyeriana var. granulata
CAATTTCGTGTTTTTTAACGTTCTAAAATATAATAAAATAACTACATAACATCTTCAAATCTCAAATACTATTTTGATTGTAAGCTACAGTCGTATCAATCTTACAGAAAAAGGGAGCTTGAAATTAGTAGATTTCCAGAATCATGCAGATGTTTCTGACTATGTGACAATAGATTTGATCTCATATGCTAGTCCCACCATTTAATTCATGCAATGCCATTACAGCAAGCATATATGAACTCACGATTCACCTGAAAAGAAGATCCCTTTCCGAATTCCTCAGCCTTTTCTTTTGAGAAAGAAATATCACGAGTTTATCAGGATGAGCACTTTCCTTACACAAGAAGACTGCACCATGAATCATTTAGTGTATCATCACAGTAGTGAACAGCTGGCTGTGAAAAGCATAGCTAATCCACTTCGGCCAAAGATCAGCAGGGACAATTTTTCACAACATGACAATTGTAATTTGATAAGATTTAATTTCCAAATGACAAAACTCCATTGATTCTAGATCTTTCAGTAAGAGCCACAACCAGAAGTGCTATCCAGAAGTGTAAAATGCTCCCTCAAGCATCCACCACAGACCTAATGACATTGTACCTACGAAGTAGTAAAATTAACATTTATGTAACACAAAAATTAAAAAAAGAGTAAAATTTGCACAACCACCATATATATGACCAAGTGGCACAAAACGCAGGTTTTGTATGTGGCAATAACCATGGGTATTATGGGAGTTTCATAAAACCATACTATGACCCATTACTTTGATCCACCATATATGGTTTAAATTACATCTAAATTATGTCCAAAATTATAAGTTATTTGACACATCAATAAACGAGTTGTACCATATACATTAAGCATTTTATTTTGCTATAGTTACCAAGCTGTAAATTTGTTAATGGTGTGTTTGTGAAACTCTTAGACCATAATACTAGGTTTTGGGCCACGTACACATAACCTCTGTGGTTGTTGGCAACTTGGCCGTAATACATGCGGTTTTTCGAAAGTTTATTCTTAAAAAAATTTAAATTATAGCAAGATGAGGAAGGATCTCTTATACTTTAACTTCCTAAAACTTGTTCCTGAACGACCTAGCACAATGTTCAAAAGAAGCGTAAACTTCCAAAATGCATGGAAAGGGATATTACTCCTTTGCCCAACGCATTGACATACCTAATTATTATTATTAGAATTTGGAGGTGAATTCACTTTGGATTTTGGATCCCATTGCTAAGTTATATGCATTCGGGTTAGAATTTTAATGGTAAGTTCAATTAGCCCAGCATGAGGTATTATTGAAGCTACTCATTGAAAATGCTCTATAATAGTAAATATTGGCTAGCAAAAAAACATTACCCATTTGGCGATTTTTTAGCCACTCCTTATCTCATTTTCCAGCAAACTCATTCCTCATCATGTCCAGCATTGTCCGTAGTTTCTTCAATTAACACATGGCTTCTCAGAGCATATAATAAATCTAGCTCCTTTCAATTCTTCTGATACTTAGAAGCAACTTCATCCCTCGAGAGTTTGGAATCACATACTGAAAAAGCTGAAAAAATACAGATGTAATAAATACGAAACTACTGAAATAATTGATTATCTTCTAGTATGCTTTATGATCTCAATTAAGATAAGATCTTTTTTTTACCTTTAAGAGTAGGAGGAAGTTAAGAGTGGAAGAAGGTAGTCAAAGTTGAATAGTTTAATCTCCCCTTATCAGATCCAATAGAATTTTCTGTCGTGCATATTGTGAGCTCATCCTCAAAAATGCAACAATATTGTACACAGATTGTCCTGAACTGAGCATCGTCAAAAAAAAAATCCAACAGCTGTCTCCCATTCTGATTGGCTCCAGATTTCTGACAAACGGAAGAAGCATACTGGAAAGCAATTCTGTATCTTTTTTTATCCTGTTGACAAAATATAAAGTTCAGCAAACTTAAAAACCATGCATGAAAGAAAAAATGATGTCATGTCAATACCATGACAGGCCACTAAGAAGTGAAAGCTCAGAAAAGTTATTCTCTTCTACAAGATGACAGGCCCATTCCTTCACTAATTACCTGGACAACAAACATTAACACATTAAAGATTTAAAAGTCATTCATGGATAATATTGTCAATGTGCAAGTTTAAATATATGTTTGCCAGCTTAAAAACTAAAATGGATAGTAAATAACATCACGATGCTCTGAAGATGAACATATGTTCCACAGGTCTATGAAACTTGGAACTCTACATTTAGATCCCTAAATTTGTGAGCTTGCATAAGTGATTGTATGTATGCGGTTACTGCAAACAGACCCAAACTTTTGGAACTTGTGCAATATGGGTCTCTAATTTTACATGGGTTGATTCGTTTATGTCAATGAACAATTAAACAGTTTTAGCAGGCGTATATGTCGTAAAAATATTTGTTTAAAAGGAACAAAAGCAAGCACAGGATTTAGGTCAGAACCATCATTTAGCTCAGATGAACTAGTTGCATTACATTTCATTCAGAATTGTTTGTAGTATTAATAATAGTTATCAGACCTGACCTGCCATGAAACAAGTCATGGTCTCAGGTCAGTGGGGGTCACTGTTGAAAACAGGAGTGGATCACTGGAATGAACACTTTTTTGTTAAATAAAAAATATGCAATGATAATTAGAATTTAGGACAATATGAGTGCGCTCTCCATCATTGTTGTCAATGTTGCTCGAGTAGTCATGACCAGGCAGAGCCTAGTTGACAATTCAGTTTTGCCACAAGACTAGAAGAGGCCATTGCCCATCAATATCTGACATGAAAACTTCTTATACTTGTTTGGAAAATGAACCACTATATCATATTCAAGTGATCTATTCATCTCAGGAAAAGAACATTCAAGTGGTAATAGAGAAAGCATAAGCATCAATATATTGAATTTCACTGGTACTGTGGTACAGATAGCAACCAGAAGTTTTTCCAGGCCATGCTGTGGAATCTGAGCAATTTGTTTCTCGCTGAACAGCTCAAGCAATGTCCTCACCAGGGGTTTCACATTCCCTGCATCCTCCATCTGTGGCAATTGAAAGCATTCCATATTATCACATTTAAATTAATGATATACCACTAAAAGAAGTACAAAAATCTGTCATCAAAGAAAATAAAAAAGAAAGCATTTCACTAAAATCACACAAAAAGGCCCCCATCCACAATTTACAATCTTAGATAAGATCATGCAGAGAAGAAGTAATGACAAACCGGCTCCAGCTCTTTCCGCGAATTTTCCTGAGTGAATTGCCTTGCGAGGCCAAATGACGCCTAGGGTGAACCCGGTTAAAGCCTTTTTTACGCAGAGGGGAGGAGCAGGAGAGTCACGCGGGTACACGGCCGCAGCCAGGAGTCCCGAGCCGATACGGACCCTGATTCCCGCTCCCCCACGATTGGCAGCGAGCGAGCCCGGGCCGTGTCCCGGGGTTTCCCCCTCTTTCACGCTGGCCGCCGCCGGAGCTTCGATCTGCGCCGCACGGAGCTCGTTGCCGGAGAGGAAGAGGGCGGCGGTGGTAGCGGCTGCGGCGGCTGGAGAGGAAGAGGCCGCGGCGGCGGTAGATAGTGGAGAGCGGAGAGGCGCCGCTGGCCGAGATGGAGTGAACCAGAGAGCTGTCGGTGGGGGAGGGGATTTTATATTATTTTCTGGATTTTATGGGTGTTCATCGTAAAAGTTATAAATTAAAAATAACTAGGACTAAAATAAAAAATATGAGAGACTGACTTGACAGGAAGCCGTTTGCACTGTAATGGAGTGTTTTTCTATATGATGTGTCCCTAGGTGGCATGATGAGGACACTTATATAAGCAGAGATGGAAATAGGAAATTCCTCAACGGGTAATACATCCGTATACCTACCTCTTGGGGTTAGAAATTTCCCTACCCCCACCCCGCCAATTGCTAGGGAAAATTATTATTCCCATCCTCGCCCTCTGCACGGGGATTTTTTTTTTTCCCGCGGAACCCCCATCCCTGCAATAGGCATGTAAATCTCAAATTCTCAATTCTCAAATAGTAATTTTCAGTCAAGCGACTCAAGCAAGACTGGAAGAGTCACCAATAAAATTCCACATTTTATATCAAAATCATAAGCATATATGCAATAACCCACTATTTCGCCACATGACAAGTTCGCAGATAGATCACAAGATCATTTATCACAGTTCATAGATAGATCTCTAATCACAAATTAAGTAACAACCAACATGAGTACATGACAAGATTATTCATCAGAGTCACCATTCATCAGCAAGTAGCACAAAATTATGTTGTCCAGGCATACATATAAGAATAGAGATTGCTTAGAAGGAAATGAGCAAGAACCAGTGCAAGTCCCTACATTTATGCCTTCAAACCAGGGCAAGTCCCTACATATAAGAACCAAAAAACAATAGTGCAAGTTCAAAAACATGCGTTATCAATTTTCAGTTGCATTGTATCTCAATCTTATCTTGGATCTCCTGAAGACAAACTCCAAAGCTTACGGTTTCTTCATTATCATCACCTTAAAAAGAACAGTTATAAAAATTATTTGCATTTATGAAAAGAAAAATTTTTAATGAATAGTTTAGCATACACACCGTGATACTTGTTTCACAGCCAATCTTGTGAACAGATTAAAGCCTCCAAGATTTCTGGAGTGAGCCGGCTACGATGTGAAAGCCCGTTGATGTCGCCTAGAGGAGGGGTGAATAGACGTTCCTAAAAAATCTCGAAAAGCAGTGGTAAAATTCTGGTAGGAACCTCCGACCAAAATGGTAAGAGCTTCCGACCGGCTCTCTCGGGCTGACCGAGAGGGCTGGTCGGAGGTTCCGGCCAAGAACGCCGGAGGTTCCGACCCTGGAGTTCTGACACTACCAAGATGCTTCAATAATGAATAATTTTGACAGAGATCAAGTATAGTACAAGTAATAGGGTAGGAGATAAATTCTGGTAAGGCAAGATACAAAATAAGACAATAACGAGAAAAGACAACGGAGACACAAAGATTTCTCCTGAAGTTCGGATCACAAAGATCATACGTCTCCGTTAAGGAGCTCTAAAGAGTTGGGTCTCGATCGACCTCTTGCCTCAACAAGCGACCACAAATATCAAACTTGGTATTCACTAAAATTTACCTCTTTTCCTTGCGAAGACGAGGTTAACCTTCACAAACTTTTCCGGGACAATCCACAACAAAAGGAAGCTCGCGGCAGACGTCTAACCGTCTAGGAGGTTTTCCTCCAAGAAAAATAAGCTCCAAGCAGCCAATCCGCGTCCTCCTCAAGTGCACAAGATCCTCCTAGCCTCCTCTCAACAAAATTCACTCAATTTCCCACTAGTTCCTCACAAGAATCACAAAGAATGCACTATAACTAGTTGGGAGAGCTCAAAGAACCTTAGGAGAGACTAGGGAATAGTTGGAATGAAGTGGTATATGCTTCCAACGGCTAGAATCAAAGTTTGAGCTTTATAGGACATGGCTTACGTCACTTAGCCGTTACTCACAGATTTTGGCCAAGAGGTTCCGACTCCAGGGGTAGGAACCTCCGGCCAACACTTAGTCTCTGGCCGAGTTGGCTGGTCGGAGCCTCCGACCCTGATACTGAAACTAACCCATCCCAAGTGTATGTGTTGTGACAAAGTGATGAACTCTCAGCTATTTGGATCTTAAACACTTGAGTGGTCTTGGAACACTGCTTGCAACCCTTTGGATATACGGTTTCTACGACTCAAAAAAAGTTCAATACGATTTTAAAAATAAAACTCCGAGTCGCTTTCACCGTTTTTGCATCATGTTTTTTGTGGAGAGTCCTCCATGCACCACTAAAGCACCTGGGACTAATTCTCTGCACAATTTTCGATAAGCGCATTAGTCCCTTAACGGCTTTATCACATTAAATCCACCAAAACCCACTTAGGGGCTAGATGCACTTTTTACTCTCCCTTTTGATGATTGATGACACACGGATTTAAAGCTTACAACAGAATTGAAATGTATAAACTGTTTGATTTTTGAATGAAAGAAATGAATTTGGCTTCCCTAGAAATATGCATATATCCGCGTAGGTGCAAAATGTGATTATGATACACAATATAAAAAGCATATGACATGGCAAACACACAAAACATGGAGAAATAAAACATCACATCACATGTATGTCATCACAGAGCAAGTTTAAATACTGAAATTAAACTCGGACCATAATTAAATACTAAAATTAAACTCGAACCATAATTAAACATTCATTACATCACAGAATATGGTCAATACATGTCCAAAGGCCAATAGAAAATCTAGAAAAACTAGAGACAGGTGAGGAGGGTCGGAACCTCCGGCCTCGAGGGTTCGGAAGGTTCCGGCCACACTGTAGAGCAGCCAACAAAAGTGAGAGGACACCCCTTCATTCTGAATTTTCTCTCCCTTTGGCATCAAGGCACCAAAAAGAGAGGAAAAACAGGGGAAGAAAGGACTTAGTCGTCATCGGAGGAAATGATCTCAGTGTCACCAGACGCTGTACTACCTACAGCGCCGGTCTCATCATCAGGGGCAATGATCTCGGTATTGCTCACTGGCGGCATCATTATCTCTCTCAATAATGGAGGAATGTGGTAGGCTGGTTGAAAATAGGGATCTACAGGTGTAAAGCCAGGCTGGAAGAGTGGAATATCTTGTCTTGCCTTTTGGCGCTTTTCTCGAGCCATTGACACTGAAATACCACAAACCATGGAGTCAAGGAAATAGTCAAGGTCAAGAATATGTGGGATAGCAGCAAGGTTACATAGCGCTAGCAGAAACAGCCAGTCGGAGGGTTCCGACCCCCCAGGGTCCGGAGCCTCCGGCCAGCCTCTCGGCCATGCCGAACTGCTGGTCGAATCTCCGGCCTTGAGGACCGGAATTTCTGACCGGACATATGGCTGGCGACTTGAAGCTTCAGAATAGCCAATGCATTTTATTCCAAAACTATAGATAGTTTGTTCTAGATGTGAGCAGGAAAGTTTTCCACCAAGGGAAACTAGTCTAGCCGACCACAGGGGTAGAAATCAATGGTGGGCCGGAACCTCCGGGCTCAGGAGCCGAAGCTTCCGGCTAGATTTTTGGTCCGGAATATTGGGTCGGAGCCTCTGGCCAATTGGTCGGAACCTCCGACTGGACTTTTCTGGAAGGAGGAAAATAAGGTATTTTGGTCCAAAGAAAGTGGACATGATTTCTCGTTGACCCATATATGACCAGCAGCAATCAATAAGTATATAACATGGTCACAAATGAAAATCAACAGTGAAAAGAACCAAATTTTCGCAATGAAAAACTAGCACACAAGGATTTTTGCAATATTTTGAGAAAATGAGTTGTGGAATGTTGGAGCTCCGTTTCATGTGTTGAGACCATTTTCTACACAAGAAGAGGCCTCAAAAACATAGAAGCTCACTTTGATTGACATTCGTTTGACTCTTTTTTGGCTATTGATTAGTCAAACACTTAGTCATGCAATGTTTCGAGAATCTAAGATATTGAGCTTACTCCTAAACTCGCAAAACCTCTTCTCATTTAAGGGCTCGATGAAGAAATCGGCAAGTTGGTATTCGGTTCTCACATGAGTAATGGCGATATCTCCTTTGGCTTCGTGGTCTCTCAAGGAGTGGTGGCGTATATCGATATGTTTGGTTCTTAAGTGTTGGACGGGATTATTGGCTATTTTAATGGCGTTCTCATTATCACAAGGAGTGGGATTTTGGTCATTTTGTAGCCATAGTCTTAAAGAGTTTGTTTCATCCAAAGGAGTTGAGCACAACACGAGCCAGCGGCTATGTACTCCGCCTTGGCGGTGGATAGGGCAATGGAGTTTTGCTTCTTGGAGACCCAAGAAACTAGAGACCGTCCAAGGAATTGACAAGTCCCCATTGTGCTCTTGCGGTCAACCTTACACCCGATATAATCGAAATCGGAATATCCAATTAGCTCGAAATCACAACCCTTAGGGTACCAAAGACCGAAATTAGGAGTATGCACCAAATATCTTAGAATTCTCTTAACGGCAATACGATGACATTCTTTAGGCGCCGCTTGAAAGCGAGCACACATGCACACACTAAGCACAATATCCGGTCTAGATGCACAAAGGTAAAGAAGGGATCCAATCATGGAGCGATATACCTTTTGATCCACCGGTTTGCCGTTGTTGCCGAGGTCAAGAAGCCCATTTGTTAGCATTGGAGTCTTGATGGGCTTGGCTCCCTCCATCTCAAATTTCTTGAGAATATCCTTGAGATACTTTGATTGCGAGATGAAGGTTCCATCCTTTTGTTGCTTGACTTGAAGCCCGAGGAAGAAAGTGTGCTCCCCCATCATCGACATCTCAAACCTCCTAGTCATGATCTTGCTAAACTCTTCACTAAAAGAGGAATTAGTAGAGCCAAAGATTATGTCATCGACATAAATTTGGCACACAAATAAATCATCCTTAAATTTCATAGTGAAGAAAGTAGTGTCAACTTTGCTTATTTCAAAGCCATTTTTAGTAGAAAGTCGTGAAGACATTCATACCAAGCTCTAGGGGCTTGCTTGAGCCCGTAGAGCCCCTTATGAAGCTTGTAGATATAATTTGGATGTTTGGGATCTTCAAACCCGGGCGGTTTGCTTCCACATACACCAACTCGGAGATTGGTCCATTCAGAAAGCACTCTTGACGTCCATTTGATAAAACTTGAAATCATGATTAGCGGTATAAGCTATAAAATTCGAATGGACTCAAGGCGAGCAACCGGCGTAAAGGTTTCACCGAAGTCGAGGTCCTCGACTTGAGTGAACCCTTGAGCCACTAACCCGTGTTTTGTTGCGAGTTAACGTCATTTTTGTCCTTGCTTGTTGGCGGAAGACCCACTTGGTGCCGATAACATTTTGCTTGGGTCTTCCTCCACTAATCGACCATAACTTGATTGCGGGTGAAGTTGTTCAACTCTTCTTGCATGGCCATCACCCAATCCGGATCACCAAGTGCGTCCTCCACCTAATTGGCTCCAAAGACGAGACAAGGAGTAGTTCTCATAAAGTTGCTACCTGAGAGCGAGTGGTTACCTTTCTTTGGATATCACCAAGAATGTTGTCGACGGGATGATTTCTTTGTATGGTATGGTGAATTCTTGGATGGTGCACCGAGGGGATTTAAGCTCGCACGGTGTCTCTTGGCTCACTAGTGCCCTCGGTATCGATCCCATCCACTCGTACTAGATCGTCATTTTGATCAATTCTTGTGCTTGAAGGCGCCGCTTGAGTGGAAAGAGCTTGTTCGGTGCCTCTTTGCTCCTTTGACACTTCTAGTGGCCTTACCTCTCCAATTGCCTTTTTCTCTATGTCGTGTCCCGTGACTCCTTCACCTAACATCTCAAGCTCAACTTGCTCCACTTGGGAGCCGTTAGTTTCATCAAATGTCACATCTCTCGTGGTTTCACCAATTCTGGAGACTTTGTTGATAACACGATAGGCGTGAGCATTTGACTCATATTCGAGTAGAAATCATTCATCCACTTTTGGAACAAACTTGGATGAGCGAGGTCTCTTACTCAAAATAAAACATTTGCAACCAAAAACACAAAAGTAGGAGACATTTGGTTTTTTACCGGTAAGGAGTTTATATGCCATTTTTTTGAAAAGTTTATGCAGGTAGAGGCGATTTAGCGCGTGACACGCGGTGTTCACCGCCTCCGCCCAAAGATGTCCGGGGTTTGTATTCATCTAGCATAATCCTTGCCATCTCGACAAGAGACCGGTTTTTCCTCTCCACCACTCCATTTTGAGGTGGATCATATGGAGCGGAGAACTTGTGCTTAATCCCCTCATCATCAAGGAATTCCTCCACTTGAGTATTCTTGAACTCCCCCCATTGTCGCTCCTAACTTTCTTGATCTTGAGCTCGAACTCGTTTTGGACTCGCTTTGCAAATTTCTTGAAAATTCCTTGGGTTTCACCTCTTATCTTACAAAAGACACCCAAGTGAAGTGAGAAAATCATCAATAATTACGAGCCCATATTTGTTACCTACCTCCAATGTTTAGGTAGGCTACAGGATCGAAGAGATCCATATGAAGTAGTTCCAATGGCCTTGAGGTAGTCATAATGTTTTTCACGGGGTATGGGTTCCCAACTTGCTTTCCGGCTTGACATGCACTACACACACAGTCTTTCTCAAAAATGACGTTAGATAACCTGAGGATGTGTTCCCCCTTTAGAAGATTTGATAAATTCCTCATCCCCACATGGGCTAGCCTTTGATGCCAAAGCCACCCTATTGAGAATTTTGTAATCAAGCAATCTTCCGGGTTCACTTTATCTAGGTCAAAGTCCACTAGATAAAGATCCCCCTTCAACCTTCCCTTAAATGCGACGGAATTATCATATCTTCTAAAAACGGAAACATCCTTATCGGTAAACAAGCAATTATAGCCCAATTTGCACAATTGAGACACCGATAATAGATTGTAGCTTAAGAACTTGATGAGAAAAACATTAGAGAGAGATAGATTGTTGGAGATGACAATTTTACCTAGACCCATTACCTTACCCTTACCATCATCTCCAAAGACAATATTATCGTGATCTCCTCCATTCTCGTCAAGAGTTGCAAACATACTCCTCTCTCCTGTCATGTGGTTGGTGCATCCGCTGTCAACAATCCAACTCGATCCACCGGAGGAGTATGCCTACAAAAGAAATCAAGCTTGGTATTTAGGTACCCAAACTTGTCTAAGTTTGGGTCCTTTAACATTAGTCGCAAGCATCTTGGGCACCCACACACAAGCCCTGTACTCCTCATAGTGGTCACCAACGAAATGAGCAATCACTTTACCACGGTAATCCTTGGTGATCTTATACGATTCATAGCACAGTTTTTCTGGTCGGAGCCTCCTACCATTTGGGTCGGAGCCTCCTACCAGTCCTCTCGGTCTATCTGGGTTGGCTGGTTGGAACCTCCTACCATTTTGGTCGGAGCTTCCTACCAGACCTCTCGGTCTGCTTGAGAGAGCAGGCCAGAACCTCCGACCAATATCCGGCCCCTAGACTGACCGATGAACTTTTTATCTCCTCGGCTTGCGACGAACCTCCTTCTTTCACAAACTTGAGGCATTGCTTCCCATTGACCATGGTCCTTCTGGATGATCTACTTTCATGAGGAGAGAAGTCAAGACCATAGCCGTTCTTGTTGGAGTGGATAGTGAGGGTTTTGTAGAGGGTATCCTTGGATTGGAATGTTTTCAAACATCCAAACTTCACCAAGGTACCCAACCGCTCATTCTCCTTTTTGAGCGCCTCCAAAGCTTCAAGGTTAGTAGCATATGTATCCAAATCATAATTATAGCATTTTGCACATCCGTTGCTTGTGGAGGCATTGGAGATCTTGGTGGCCTCATTGGACGTGGAGGCGCTATTCCAAAGAGTGTCAAATTGCACTTCAAGAGCCTTGTGATTTTAGTCCATTTTCACAAGATTCTCTTGAAGTGTTTCATTCACACTCTTTAGATTAGCCATTGAGTTATTGACCAAAGAGAGCTCTTTGGTTAATTCCTCAACCCTTTTCTTCTCCTTAGCCAAGTTTTCCTCTAGGACAAGATTTCTCTCTTTCTGAAGGATGAGCAAGTCCTCTTGCCTTTCAAGAGACTTTTCTTTACTCTCCAATGTCTTCATAAGCTTTGCTAATTGTAACATGGCCGGCTTGCTAAAACCTTTGAGCATCTCATCCACATCTCCTCACTTTCATCATCACTAAGATCATCATTATCAATTGGAGGAGATTTGGATGTTGAGGTTACCTTTCGCCCTTGTGCTATGAGGCACGTGGGCTCATAGTGATCGTCGTCGCTCAAGTTATCGAAGAGACGCTCCTCGAACCCGGACGATGACTTGATAGCAATTGTGGCAACCCTTCCTTCATCGCTTTCTTCCTTGCCGTTGTCCTTATCATTAGAGAACCACTCTTCTCCAATGTGAGCACGCCCGGTCTTCTTCTTGACCACATTGGATTTGCCACCCTTGTTCTTGAGCTTGAGGCAATCAGCGATGAAATGGCCATACTCCTTGCATTCGTAGCATGCCCGCTTGAATTGCCTCCTTCCTTTGTCATCTTTCTTCTTGTCCTTGCCAAAGCCGCCTCGACGAAGGAAATGCTTGAACTTCCTTACCACAAGAGCGAAGTCTTCATTTTCACTCTCGGAGTCGCTTGAGGCTTGCTCCTTCTTGGCCTTCAAGGCAACCTTCTTGTTCTTGGCGATTGCAGCATTCTTGGCGAGTTGCTTCACCTCCTCTTCTAGTAGCTCATGTGAGATGATCCTCAAGAGAACGTCGCTTGGGATGAGTCTCTTAAAGTTTTTCATCTCCCGGATAAGGGTCACCAAGGTGGGATTCCTTGGGGCGATCGCCCAGATAAGCCTCTTGACAACCACATGATCGGTCATGTCATCACCACCAAGTCCACGTATTTTGTTGACAATGATCATCATGCGATCATACATATCTTGCGGCGTCTCGTTGTCTTCCATCACAAACCACCCAAGTTGTCCCTCAAGCAACTTAATCTTCGACTCTCACACGCCGGGGGATCCTTCATGTGCCTGTCGGCGAAACGGGATTGGGGGCCCCACATTCCCGGGGACGCGTGGGTTCTCGGCCACGTCATCTCCCCCGGGCCCACTTTTCTTCTCCTGTGCCGGCCGGCTACGGCCATCCTCCCGCCAAATGTTGGGGCCCGAGCACTCTCCGGGCCCGGGAGCACCTTCCCCTGGCGCGGCACGACGTGGGCCCGCATCCAACTCGGACCCCGGGACCCAGGGGCATTCCGGGGCCCGGGTCGGCTCGGTACGAGGCGCTTCCCCGGTACCGTCACTGGGACTTTCCCGGTCCGGGGTCCGCTCCCCGGACCCTGGACTCATGGCTTCGGCCTCTCACAGACTCGGCGCCTTGTGGGCGCGGAGGGCTCGTTGAGCTCTCTGCCCCGGGCGCGAGACTAACTGGAGTGGATCAACACTCCAACAACCCGCATTAATGACGATATGACGGGGCGCGTTGCCCCCGTCACCTGCTTAGCCACGCGTGGATGACTCCTGAAGGCCCCCGTGGACACGCGCCACATGCGGACAGAAAACTTTTGACTTTGGCGGGCTTCATTTTTCCACGCTCCGGCAGCGACGACGTGCACTGTCGCATCACCACGACCCAGCCGCCCGCAGCCGACGTACCACACCAACTTCGTCGTTGTGTAGCAGGCGGACGCGTGCGACAAGACGTGCAACAAGACACACCATACCAGCTCTCTCTTTGTGTGTGGGCACTGTGGACTCCCCTTGATGATAAAAGGAGGATCCAAGCCACAGCAGAGGAGGGGGGGGACTTGGAGCGGCTTCTCCAGAAAACAAAGACACCGGGCTTCTAGCTTGAGTCCGGCTTCCAAGAGCTTCCGGCGACCTCTCCCGACAGGGCTTCTAGCGGTAGAGGCGGAGATTGCTTCCGGGGCCGTAGCTCCCTCTCTCTCCATCTCTCTCTCTCTCTTGGTGTGTGCCCGGGTACTCGGCCAGGGCACTTGGCGCCCCTGGCGCAATCGGCTCGGGCACTCGGCGCCCCTGAGCATCCTCAAGATCTTGTAAGAGTATACCACATTCATTTTCCACATAGCAAACATACACAGGAGTAGGGTGTTACGCCTCCACGTGGCCCGAACTTGTCTATTCTCCTGTCTCCTTTGCGTGCCACCGTCCCTCGTCGTAGCCGTCCGGTGGACCACTCCCCTGGCCAAACCTCAAAGGGGGGTCTCCTGACTCCCCGCTATCGGAGTTTCATCCTCCGACAGTGCCAATTGAAGTGTCTCCTAAATCTCCTTGGCCTTCTCGAGTTGGTCCACCTTGTTGAATTCCTCGGGATTCAAGGAGTTTAGGATGACACTTGTGGCTTGAACATTGCGGTGGATAAGAGCCTCTTGAGTCGGTGTAGGTTCCTCTCCTTCCTCCGGATCGTCCGTCACACCTGTGCACACAATCTTCCAAACACTTGGATGCAACGAGTTTAGATACAATTTCATCTTGTGCTTCCACGCTCTATAGAAGGTCCATCAAAATGGGAAGCGCGTTCGGAAGGCACGGAGATGAATTGCTGAGAAGGAGGAATTAAATTTGTTGTAATCAAGATCAAAAGCAGCTCTCTTCTTCCACCCGACTTACTTCTCAAGCCATCTCCGTCTTCTTTAACCCCGGTAGAATCAACTACCTTTGCAGTCGACATCTTCGGATCAACTCCAAGTGGTTAAGCTTCTTAGGAGTTTAGGCTCTGATACCAATTGAAAGCCCGTTGATGTCGCCTAGAAGGGGGGTGAACAGGCATTCTTGAAAATTTCTCGAAAAGCCCGTTGTTAACGCCAAAATTTGGTATGGTTCTTTATCAGATTCGGTTAAGGAAAGAAATCACAGTCGCCTGGTGGGAATTAATCCAGAAGAGACCGAGTTTGGAAAGGGATCGTGAAGACCACGAAGAGGCAGTTAATATCTTATCTATTAAGTAGGCAATATTAATATTTTTCCTTTTATGAAACCTGATCTCGTGTCCGATAGGGTCTTATTAGTGATTTTCCTTCTGTAATGAGGAAATCTTGTGTCGTGTCTAATAAGGACTTGTATCAACTCAGGGTATAAATACGTATGCACGGGTACCTTGTAAATCATTGCCCAGATCAATACAAATTCGGTGCATCGCCACCCTTTTCGACGGGTTCTTGCTTCTCGAGCCGGGTTGCATCGGTTAGGTCCGATCTCCTGCGAGAGGGTAAGTCTCGTCACACCGGCAATCTATCGGCTTGGTTAGGACTTCCTCGGTTCGGTCCGATATTCTAACCAGCTACGGTTGTTGGCTTACCACGGTGTATCTACTTTGTCCAAGGCTGCATCAGTTAAGTTTGATCTCTTAGTCCGAGTAGATATATCACATCACGATTGCATTGGATCTATCGGCTTATCGAGTTTCTTTTATCATTATCAGTCTGTGCTACATTGGTTAGGTCCGACCTACTAGACTGCTGATAATAAATTTATCTTTGTTGAGTCGATAGGTTTTTATGCGATGTTTTATCGGAGTGTCTAGCCGATAAGTTATCTTTACTTTATATCCAGCCGATCTATTATATTAGCATGATTAATCTAGTTTTTATCGGTTTAGTATTGTTAACTTCAACCCTATACTGTCTCGGTTTGGTCCGATCTATCAGGGTTGGTTTTAACAGTACGACCATCGGTAGTTACTAGGTTTCGTCTCATAGGAAGCTGGGTAGAGCCGATGTTTTTATTTATTGCTTATTATTCTGCCTATCTACGCCATCATTGGCTTCTAGCCGATGTATAAGTGCTTTAGTTCATATCGGCAATCGGTTGATGAAACGAGTCCAAATCGGCTTTCAGCCGATTGGCTCACTGATATAACTTTTTCTATCTCCTTGTCAATTGCACGGTCAAATTGACTGGCACACCTACGAACCTCAAATTTAGGACCTGCACTGGAGTTAAGTAGATCTCCCAGGCCTTCACGTGTTTAGTGCATCGAACCAGATCATCAGTACGTTTTCGGCGCTGTTGGTGATTTTCGGTGTCAACACGTTTTTGGCACGCTCGGTGGGACACGAAGTTTCGACATGGCCGGAAAAGAGATCAAAGCGGACAACATGATTCCGGTCACCATGGACGATCTGACGGAAGAACAGAAACAACAAGTAGAGCAGAATATGGCCAATTTTCAGAAGCTCTGTTTAGAATCTTTTGGTTTGACTAGACAAGGGCCGATTCAGAAATCTTAGCTTCCAAAACCAGTTCTGGTCGGTGAATCGAGCCATACACCACCTGCAAGTCCACCAAAACCCTTACAAGAGATGGTAAATGAAGCACTGCATCACGCACTTATCAATCAATCAGGAGTATTGGTGAACACACTGCATAACCTAATCAAGAAAATGGTGGATGGATTAATTACTCAGGAGCCTAATCGGGGTCCAGTATATTTGCCAGTAAAAACGGAGTTGGTTCTGGTGACTTATGGAGTTAGAAGAGATGCGTCGGCCAATGTGTTTTCCCAGAATCCGATTGGGGGGCAACAAGATGACGTACCTCTAGGGTATCATCGAACTGCTTATTTTGGGGGGTATCAGCAAGATTATCCAGGAGATGTTCCCGATTCGAATAATTATCGGAGAAAAAATCCTAGACAGAATCGGTTACCAACTCCACCCCGCCAATATCAAAGGGAAATCCCAAGAGAGGAAGATTGGTCGGCAAATGTTGCAGAAATAGTAAGGGAGCAGTTTCGGATAAAACCGCAGGAACAAACGTTTATGTATCGGCATCCGTATCCTAAGTGGTTTGACAGAGTTTCATTGCCACACCGATACAAAGTCCCAGATTTCTTTAAATTCTCAGGGCAGGACAACATATCTACAGTAGAGCATATCAGCCGATTCTTAGCACAATGCAGGAAGGCATCGGCTGAGGAGGCTTTGGGGGTTATATTTTTTCCCTTGTCATTGTCCGGATCAGCTTTTACGTGGTTTTCTTCATTGCCACCGAATTCAGTTCGGGGGTGGGCCGATATGGAGAAACAATTTCACAAATACTTTTTTGCTGGGATCCATAAGATGAGGCTAACGGACGTAACATCGGTCAAACAGAGGCTAGATGAATCGGTCCTGGAATACAACCAGCGGTTTCGGGACGTCAGAAATCGATGTTATAGTCTGAATCTTAGCGATGGGCAGCTAGCTGAGTTGGCTTTCCCGGGTCTCTTAGCCCCAATTAAAGAAAGTTTTCATCACAGGAGTTCGAGAGCCTAGCTCACCTTGTACAGAAGGTATCGGCTCATGAAAGCCGATTTCAAGAAGCAAAAAAGGAGAAGTTTCAGCGAAGGGTTGCTCAGGTACAAGCTTATTTATCGGACTCGGATAATGAGGAATCTGATGTTGAAGTTGGATTGGCGGAGTAGGTTAGGAATAAGAAATCAGTATCATGCCCATGGGTGAAGGATATCGGCAAGGGGGAACGATATGACTTTGACATCAATAAAGCCAATAAAATCTTCGACCTATTGCTACAAGAGAAGCATATATAACTTTGTTGACACCGAAAACTGCCGGGGGCCGTTCGGCACCTTGAAGACACGCGAAGGCCTGGGAGATCTGCTTAGCTCCAATGCAGGTCCTAAAATCTTGAGGTTCGTAGGCGTGCCAGTCAATTTGACCCCGCAATTGACAAGGAGAGAAAAAAGTTAGACCAATAAACCAATCGGCCGATACAGACTAATATAGGCTCTTCCTAGCCGATGGCCGATAGCATCTGTATATCGGCCATGCCCGGGCCCTTGCTCGTGCCCATGCCCGGGTACTCGTCCGTGCCCGTGCCCGGATCTCGCCAGTGCCCGTGCCGGGTCCTTGGTTGACTGCCAATAGCGCTTGTATATCGGCTAGAAGCCGATAGTAGTATAAGCAAATAGTAGATCAGTCAATGATAAACAGAAGATATGCATCGGCTAGAGGTCGATGATATAAACCAATAATAATCCAGCCGACTGCCAAAACAGAACACTTGGACATCGACTAGAAGCCGATGATAGAATAAATGGGCAGAGCAATAACCAATAAACAATGCAGTCGGCTTTAAAAGATAACTTATCGGCTAAGCACTCCGATAAAACATCGCATAAATATCCATCGGCTTATTAAGAGTAAAGTTATTACCACCAGTCTAGTAGATCGGACCCAGCCATTGCAGCACAGACTGGAGGTGATAACAAAATCTCGACAAGCCGATAGATCTAATGCAATCATGATGTATGATAACTTACCGGCTATACATCCCGATAAGACGCTTGCACAAAATCTATCGACCTAATAGGAATAATTTATCGCTAGTAGTTTAGTAGGTCGGACCCAACCGATGCAGCACAAATTGATGATAAACTACCCCCGGTAAGCTGATAAAAACTATGCACGCGTGATGTGGTATATCGACTCGGCCTAAGAGATCAAACTTAACTGATGCAGCCGTAGACAAAGTAGATACACCTAGGTAAGGGGTGACGAGTCTTACCCTCTTGCAGGAGTTCGGACCTAACCGATGCAGCCCGGCTCGAGAAGCAAGAACCCGTCGAATAGGGTGGCGATGCGCCGAAGTTTATTGATCGTTGAGATGATTTACAAGGTCCCCGGGCGTACGTATTTATACCCCGAGTTACATGAGTCCTTATTGGACACAGTACATAATTTCCTATCTATAAAAGGAAAAATGACAAGTCCTGATCGGACACGAGATCAGGTTTCCTAAAAATTATTAAAACTATCTAACAGATAAGATAATAACTGCCATAACGTGGTCTTCACGATTCCTTCTCAAGCTCGGTCTCTTCCAGATTAGCTTCCATTGGCTGACATTTCCTTAACCGAGTCTGATACGAGCCGTGCCAAATTTTAGCGTTAACAAACTTCTGCCAAATCATGTAATTCCATCAGCTAAGGAACTAAAGAAGAAGAGATATTGCAAGTGGCATAACACGATATCGCACCACACCAATGAGTGCAAGGTTTTTCGGCAACAAATTCAATTGGCTGTTGAATAGGTAAGGATCAAATTTGAGGACAAGAAGCCGATGAAAATTGATGGACATCCGTTCCCTGTGAACATGGTTTACGCAGGGGAATCAAGAAATCAGGCTGATGAAGGAAGGCGTTGGGATCATAAAAAATCAAAAATTACTTCATCGGACCTGATAAAAAAATATTCAAGGCACAAAGAAGAACGGTGGACTGAGTCAAACAAAGAAAAATATAATCCGCATTGGGATTGCCCGTTCTTCTGGTTCTGCTGGGATTAGGGTATGAGATTGCCATCAATTGAAGATTGTCCTGAATGCAATAATCTAGGATTTTAGCATGTTCAGCAGGAAAGGTTTTCGCAGGATCGGCCGCTTGAAAAACGGGCATCGGTTCATAGCCGATTGGGGCAGATCTATGAAGAGTTCTTTGAGGAAAATGACGAAGAAGTGCATGAAGAACGACGAATCCAAAATTCTCAGTGGTGTCCTAGTGGAATATTCACAAAAAATCAGAAAAGAAGGGCACAATGACTACGGCACAGAGAGCAACAAGAGGAGCAACGGCAAGATCAGGAGAAAGCTGATCATCGTCATAAAAAGACTAAACGAGTATGGCGTGTCAAGAGAAAAGACGATGAGGTTGATTCATTGGCTCCGACAAATATGGTTTTCTTTTTGCCTCGGGAGTATAAAGTTTGTTCATCTGATGAGGAAGGTAACGAAGAGGCGTTTGCTCAACTAACGCTGCAACCCGATCAGGCTATATTTGATAAGCCTGAAGAGTCCAAGCATCGGCATTTGAAACCATTATATATCAAAGGTTGTGTGAATGGGAAGCCGATGACGAAAATGCTAGTTGATGGGAGGGCAGCTGTTAATCTAATGCCGTATGCTACATATCGGAAGCTAGGGAAAACTGCCGAAGATCTGATCAAGACAAATATGGTATTAAAAGATTTCGGCGGGAATCCATCGGAGACGAAAGGCGTGTTGAACGTAGAATTAACATTGGGGAACAAGACATTGCCTACCACATTTTTTGTTATCGATAGAAAATGATCATATAGTCTGCTCCTTGGCAGGGATTGGATTCACGCAAACTGTTGCGTGCCCTCGACGATGCATCAAAGTTTGATACAATGGCAAGGAGATCAAGTCGAGATAATTCCAGCTGATCAATCGACCAGTATTGCAATGACCGATTTACCGATCTGGGAGGCCAATGGTGTCGATTGTTTTGTCTGGAAAAGTATGGGAAGGGGATTATCTTAAAATTACCAGCCAAGGAATATAGCCAATTCGGCAAGTCGGCTTAGAATTATTACTCTGATGGGCACTATTGAAGATTTCGAAGGAAAGTTAGATAAGGGTTTACGTCGGTCGATGATTTGGAAGAAATTGATATAGGACCAGGAGATAAGCCAAGGCCGACGTACATAAGTAAAAAATTGTGTCCCAAATTTCGAGAAGAATTAATAAAATTGTTAAAAAAGTATCGAAATTGTTTTGCTTGGGAATATCATGAAATGCCAGGATTAAGCTGATCAATTGTTGAACATCGGCTTCCTATTAAACCAGGATATCGGCTGTTCAAATAGGCTCCGAGAAGATTTAAAGTGGAGTTATATGAGCCAATCAAAGTAGAAATCACGAGGTTATACGATGCAAAATTTATAAGCCCGTGCTGATATGCTAGTGGGTTTCTAATATCATCCGGTGGAAAAGAAAAATGAAAAATTGAGAATATGTATTGATTTCCGGGATTTGAATAAGGCTACCACTAAGGATGAGTACTCGATGTCGATAGCAGATTTGCTGGTGGATGCAGCATCGGGCCACAAGATTGTTAGCTTCATGGATGGCAATGCATGATACAATCAAATTTTTATGGCAGAAGAGGATATACATAAGACTGCGTTTTGATGTCCTGGAGCTATCGGCTTATATGAGTGGGTAGTAATGACGTTTGGGTTAAAAAGTGTCGATGCGACATATCAGAGGGCGATGAATTATATATTTCATGATCTCATCGGCTTATTAGTGGAAATCTATATAGATGATGTGGTGGTTAAGTCCAAGAGTGATGAAAGCCATATAGCCGATTTACGAAAAGTGCTGAAAAGGGCAAAGAAATACGGACTAAAGATGAATCCCAATAAATGTGCTTTTGGTGTATCGGCTGGGCAGTTTTTAGGTTTTATGGTTCATGAGCAAGGAGTTGAAGTTAGTCAACGGAGCATCAGGGCCATTAGGAATACAGAACCACCAATCAACAAGACAGAGCTACAGTCGTTGATCGGCAAGATTAATTTTGTAAGGAGATTCATATTAAATTTGTCAGGAAGGATTGTGGCCTTTTACTCCATTGTTGAAATTGAAAACGATCAAGAGTTTGTGGGAGGGCAGAAAAGCAGAAGACATTTGATGAAATTAAGAATTACTTAAGTTCCCCGCCAGTTTTGATTCCGCTGTAGAAAGGAGTGCCGTTCAAGTTATATTTATCAGCCGATGAAAAATCCATCGGATCTGTTTTGATACAAGAGTTTGAGGGGAAGGACCAAGTTGTGTTTTATCTGGGCAGAAAGCTTTTGGATGCTGAAACAAGATATCCTGTGGTGGAGAAATTATGCCTTTGTTTATATTTCTTATGTACAAAGTTAAGGCATTACCTCTTATTGGCTGAATGCACAGTGGTTTGCAAGGCCGATGTGGTGAAATACATGTTGTCGGTTCTAGTCTTGAAAGGGCGAGTTGGTAAGTGGATTTTTACCCTAACAGAGTTTGACTTGAGATATGAATTGGCTAAGGCAATCAAGGGACAGGCAGTAGCCGATTTGATTGTGCAACACAGAGGAATTCATGAAAATTATGTGGAGTCGATCCGGTGGATCTTATTTTTCGATGGATCGGTTTGCAAGCATGGATCTGGTATCGGATTGGTCATTGTATCGCCTCGGGAGGCAAGTTTTGAATTTGCTTTTACAATTAAACCCTATCGGACCAACAATCAAGCAGAATACGAGGCGGTGCTGAAAGGACTTCAACTTTTAAAGGAAATCAGGGCCGATATCATAGAGATTATTGGAGATTCCTTATTAGTGATCAAGCAATTGTCTGGGGAATATGAGTGCGGAAATGATATTTTGAGATCATATTATGAAGAATGTCGAGATTTATTGAAGGATTTCAGGATGGTATTGTTGGATAATATTCCTAGGGAGCAGAATTTAGAAGCTAATGATCTTGCACAAATTGCTTTAGGATATCGGCTGAATAGACAGATTGAAGTTGAAATAGCCGATAGTGATATTTAGGATAAAGCCGATGATTGGAGATTGGAAATGATTAGCTATTTACAAAATCCGTCACAATCGGTTTTTAGGAAACTTCAGTATAAAGCTACTAAGTATGTGTTGCTTGATGGAGAGTTATATTATCGGACTTTTGAAGGAGTTCTACTGAGATGCCTAAATTTAGAAGAAGCCAAAGTGGTTATGTGTGAAGTGCATGAGGGTGTTTGTGGAACTCATCAATCGGCTCATAAGATGAAGTGGATGTTAAGAAGAGTTGGGTATTTTTGGCCGACAATGCTGGAGGATTGCTTCAAATATTATAAGGGATGTCAAGATTGTCAGAAATTTGAAAATATACAACGAGCACTGGCATCGACTATGAACCCGATTATCAAACCATGGCCGTTTAGAGGATGGGGAATTGATATGATCGGCCAGGTTTATCTTCCATCAAGTAAAGGACATAAATTCATATTGGTGGCAACAGATTATTTTACAAAATGGGTGGAAGCAATTCCTTTGAAGAAAGTCACGTCCAAAGATGCGATTGGGTTTGTAAAAGAGCATATAATTTATCGGTTTGGAATCCTCAGACGATAACTACCGATCAAGGATCTATTTTCGTGTCCGATGAGTTTCAACAATTTGCTGCCAGTATGGGAATTGAGTTATTGAATTCATCACCTTATTATGCTCAAGTTAATAGACAGGCAGAAGCTTCAAATAAGAGTTTAATCAAGTTAATTAAACGTAAGATTGATGAATAGCCACGAAGATGGCATATTACACTAGCCGATTCATTATGGGCCTATCGGATGGCATGCCATGGATCTACTCGGGTGCCACCATATCAGTTGATGTATGGGTATGAAGCAGTTTTGCCTTGGGAAACTAACATCGGTTCTAGAAGAATTTCTTTGCAGAATCAATTGACAGCCGATGATTATTATAACTTGACAACAGATGAACTCGAGGATTCGGCTCAGAATCGGTTGAGAGCGCTGGAAAGGATCAAGGAAAATAAAGCTAGGGTGGCTAGGCATTATAATAAGAAGGTGATGAATAAATCGTTTACTGAGGGAGATCTTGTATGGAAACTGATTTTGCCGATCGGGTCCAGAGATAGCAAGTTCGAAAAATGGTCGCCTAATTGGGAAGGGCCCTATCGAATTAATTGTTATGTACCTAGCAATGCTTATATATTGGAAGATCTTGAGGGAAAGGAATTTGCTAAAGCACTTAATGAGAAATATCTCAAGAAGTATTATCCGAGCGTTTGGATCAACTCCTAAATCGGCTAAATACGGCTGATTTCTAATATAGTTCAAAGCAAAAGCCGATGTTACATATTGCATCGCCTGAAGATAGCCGATATCGATTGATATCGCCTTTAGAGTAAATAATAAAACTAAAACGGTCAGAATAAGGATGAGGAGGCTATAGAGCCGATTAAGTTATATTACAGAAAATATCATGGCAGTGTCAAATGTTCTGAAGGACATCGTCACAATCACAAGTGTTTTGAAGTTACATGAATTTTTTGATCATCTCAATCGCATGAAGGCGAATTTGGTCGATGTCATTGATAGCCCGTGTATCGTCTTCATCAGAGCCTAGGATGGTCTTTAAGCTTTTGCGCCGATGAAGGACTTGACGTACCGATGCTGTAGCTTTGGATTCTTGTTCTTGTATTGCTTGTGGCAAGCCGATGGGCTGAGATTTTGTGGTTTCAATATCCTTGCGGATCCTCTCAAGTTCTGCCAGCAAATCGGCTTCTTTTTTCTCTAGCTGATCTAGTTTAGCTTGGGTTTTTTGAGGGGCGGCTGCCATATCATCAAGCTTATTCTTTTCGGATTGAGCGGACAACCAATCATCTTGGATGCGTTGAGCCAGAATCTTCTGTTCGGCGCGATCGACTATGCGCTGCCTGGTCTTGATCAACTGAAATCTATGGGATTCTAAATAAGCAGCAGGAGTCAGGGCATCAATAAGTTCGTCGGGCAGATGATATTCAATCTCAGAAAATCTTGCCCGGATCGACCCGCAATCTTCTACCAGCGTGTCTATTGGGGTTTCCAGCCAACGGATAATATCCAGCAAATGCTCACGCATGTCGGATGGAAAGGATGGTCTGGTCATCGCGATGGTGGTTGCTTCTTCATCAGTCTCCAGGTACTTATCGATGTCAAAGGAAAACAAATCGGCTAGGGACTACAAATCGGCATCGGTGAGCAAACAGTTTATGGATGAATAAGTTAACACAAGTGAATACCTAAGGTAGGACATCGGCGACTTGAGGAGTGACGTTGGCATCAGATAGATAAGTGGGTTGTTCTTCAGAACGGCTGACGTCTGGCACTGAAGTAGGAGGAATAGCCTCAATATCGGCTTCGGGGCTGCGCACCGGAGTTCGAACGGCTGGGGAGGTCATCGGCTCGATAAGGATGTCGGGTGAAGGTTGAGTTTCAGGAGCCGATGACTCAAGCTGAAAATAAGATTGATAATGAAAAGACGAAAGAAACAGACAAATAATATCAAGAATCAACACATACCCACGGGGATGAAGGAGCCGATGATGCTTCAATAGCAGGCGGCACCATAACCACGACATCGGCACTGGTCTTTTGTTTCTTTTGAGAAGGGCGAGACGCCAGCTTTTTGTGCTTTGGTCCTGTCGGCCATGACGCCCGGAGGAAAGACGATGGAGAAGGAGCACCATGTCCCAAGTATGGATTGGCCGATGGTGGTTGATATATGATCGGCCGGCCGCTGATGCTTGTTGTTGGCGGTTTCTTATCGTCAGCCTATGAGATGATAAGATTATAAGAGACATGATCGGAGACAATGATTAAAGCTTATGGGATATTACCTCTTCATCGGATTCGATATAGTTGGGGTTGAGGCGAGAACAGTACTGGGTGGCCGATAAGTTGAACAAGTGTTTCCTCCATTCTGACCACCATCGGGCAAAAAGCCTTGTATTGGCAGTGCATGTCTCCACGGTGGTAGCGTTACCCAGAGGCAGGGACTCCGTTAACATCCGCAGCTGATCGTACTCTAGAGCGCTATTTACATCACCCCGGGCCTGAAGTTCTCGATGAAGAATAGGCCGATTGGGAGTTGACCAAGACCTAGCTGGCGAGAGCCGACCGATGGATGGTAAAATTCATATGACGGCTGCTGTGATCGGCCTTGATAGAAGCCAGTCGGCAGCAGGCAAGGGGTGATGGCCGATAGAAATATGATTTTGGATTCTTTGTCGGCTAGCGCATCAAGAGGGTTGAATTTGAAAGGCATCTCAAAAGATGGTGCATCATCATACACAAACCAGACGGTTCCCTGGTGAAACCGTAGTAGAAGCCTTTGAACCACTGGCTGAGTCCGATGGGAGTCATCTTACTGCCAGAAAGGGCTGATGCAGCTTCGCCCATGGAAATACATCGGCGTCGGCTGGTTTCATCTTCCTTTGGGTGATCGGCTGGGAAAGTTAGGTTGAGGAGGGAGGTCCCAGAAATGGCCTTGGAGGTATAGACATTGAGCCACAGTTGCACGAACCACCAAGGACCGCCAATGTGGTCGACTGATTGACTGGCTGATAGCTTGTTTGCCACTTGATGGAGCAGTTGATAAGTGGCGCCAAGAAGATATTGCTCTAGAGGGATTTGCCTCCGATCGGCCAGGCACTCTGCTAAGCATTGCATGTTGGTAGTCGGGCCAAGAATTGCACCACCGAAGACAAATCGTTCTAGCCACAGATTCAGAAAAGCTACATGCTCTCGATCGTCAACTAGCCCGGTCACCTTGTTGTGAATTAATATATACTTGGTCCAACCTCCGATGTTCTTTGTCTGTAGCCGATGAGTGGGCTTGAATCGGAGGTTGAAAGGATTGATGTAACTCCTCGTGTTGAGACAAGTGAGCATAGTTATGTCCTTCAGAGTTGGGGTCATCGGCCCGTGTCCAAATAGGAAGGCATTGAGGGCGTCTGACCAAAAGTATGAAGCCGATGTGAGCAGAGGTTCATTCTTCTCCATCTCAGCTAGGGAGAGATTGATGCAATGGCCGATATCTGTTTCTTCCCAAAGGGTTTTTGTGGAGGCCATGGGCCCCGGGTACCTCACCACCAGCATATGGGCCACTCGGATAGAGGATGGGCCAAATCAAGTAATTAAAGATAAGATAGCACTCGGCAGGCTTTATCTTGTATAATAAGAAAAACACAGTCCTAGTCGGGCAGGTTTCTATCTCTAAGAAGGATATCCCTTGGCCGTATCCGGCTAGGATCCTTATCATGTACCCCTGTCCCCTAGTATATAAAGGGAGGCAGAGCGCCCCTCAGGGGAGGACGAGCTCACAGAAGCACATGGCCATACGGTTCATCAGAATTGCCACCATAATTCCTCAAAGGAATACATACAAACTGGACGTAGGGTATTACCTCACATCGAGGGCCTGAACCAGTATAAAATCTCCCTGTGTTCCTTTGCAATCCACCGAGTTTCCATCCGCCGAGTAGCCCCATATATTTTTTGCCGGTGTAAAACATCGACAGTTTTCTTCACAGCCGATACTCTGAGTTACCAATTCTTCCACCCAGGAAGCTTGCTAGGCCAGGACCTGAAACTGTTGGTCCAATCGCTAACTAACATGGGAGAGTTCTTGAAGGGGATGCGTTGCATCTCGGCATTAATGAAGTCTGTAGGGTCTTCATTACCCATGGGACCATGATAGAAGAAATTTGGGTGATCGGTGGCCGGAATCAGAATTTGGCCTCTAAGGTTCTACAGTAAACAAGAACACGACGAAGAACAGGTGAAGAACATGGTAGATTTAATCTATCTAGGCACAAAGCAGAGGGAATGATCGGACAAGGGGGTTACCTTTGGGACAGCGGTCGCTGAAGCCATCGCGGAAGGAGAGGATGAACGAAGATCGGTGGTTAAGGAAGAAGTTCACGGTAGTTCGCCTGGGTTCGCCGGAGCTCGTCGAGGTCTCGGAAGAAGCGAGAGGGCTCTGGTAATGTGAAAGCGCAAAGAAAGGAGGCTAGGAAGGCGAAGCGGTTTGTAGAGGAATGATGACCGGGCGGGAATCGAGGCCGTTGGTACTGTTTCAAACAATTAAGGAAAGTGGGCTACCATGGGTTGCCTTGGTGTGAAAGGAATTTGAAAGCCCAGATAAGAGAATTTCGAAGTCTTATGACGAACTCCGAAATTGGAGGGCATGTGTTAACGCCAAAATTTGGTATGGTTCTTTATCAGATTTGGTTAAGGAAAGAAATCACAGTCAGCTGGTGGGAATTAATCCAGAAGAAACCGAGTTTGGAAAGGGATCGTGAAGACCACGGAGAGGCGGTTAATATCTTATCTATTAATTAGGCAATATTAATATTTTTCCTTTTAGGAAACCTGATCTCGTGTCCGATCAGGTCTTATTAGTGATTTTCCTTTTGTAATTAGGAAATCTTGTGTCGTGTCCAATAAGGACTTGTATCAACTCAGGGTATAAATATGTATGCCCGGGTACCTTGTAAATCATCACACAGATCAATACAAATTTGGCGCATCGCCACCCTTTTCGACGGGCTCTTGCTTCTCGAGCCAGGCTGCATCGGTTAGGTCCGACCTCCTGCGAGAGGGTAAGTCTCGTCACACTGGCAATCTATCGGCTTGGTTAGGACTTCCTTGGTTTGGTCCGATATTCTAACCAGTCTATGGTTGTCGGCTTACCATGGTGTATCTACTTTGTCTAAGGCTGCATTAGTTAAGTTTGATCTCTTAGTCCGAGTGGATATATCACATCATGATTGCATTGGATCTATCGACTTATCGAGTTTCTTTTATCATTATCAGTCTGTGCTGCATCGGTTAGGTCCGACCTACTAGACTGCTGATAATATATTTATCCTTGTTGAGTCGATAGGTTTTTATGCGATGTTTTATCAGAGTGTCTAGCCGATAAGTTATCTTTACTTTATATCCAGCCGATCTATTATATTAGCACGATTAATCTAGTTTCTATCAGTTTAGTATTGTTAACTTCAACCCTATACTGTCTCGGTTTGGTCCGATCTATCAGGGTTGGTTTTAACAGTACGACCATCGGTAGTTACTAGGTTTCGTCTCATAGGAAGCTGGGCAGAGCCGATGTTTTTATTTATTGCTTATTATTCTGCCTATCTACGCCATCATCGGCTTCTAGCCGATGTATAAGTGCTTTAGTTCATATCGGCAATCGGCTGATGAAACGAATCCAAATCGGCTTTCAGCCGATTGGCTCACTGATCTAACTTTTTTTATCTCCTTGTCAATTGCAGGGTCAAATTAACTAGCACGCATACGTACCTCGAATTTAAGACCTACACTGGAGTTAATCAGATCTCCCAGGCCTTCACGTGTCTAGTGCATTGACCCAGATCATCAGCACGTTTTCGGCGCTGTTGGTGATTTTCAGTGTCAACAACTCTTCACTTGACTGACCAGTAAGGGTCTCAATAAACCCAAGGAGCTAGTCAATCTTAAACCGAGGATCAAGAATAGTAGCCAACCCCATTGGTCCTTGAATCTCTTTCCAGTACTTATCAAACTTCTCAATCATTTCAGATGACATTTCCTCTATAATAGGACTGCCACATATAAACCACTGCCTGATTTGCTCTTTAGCCTCATAAATTTTAAGGAGCTGAACATTGAAAGTCACATAATTTGTTCCAAAAAATACTGCAGTGATGTCATTAAATAACTTGAGCCTATCAGCTACCTCTATAGCAAAAGCCCATTCTTCTTCACTCGGAGCAGAATCAAATTGCTTCTCAACACATGTTGCACGGTTAAAAACACGTGCATAAGGTAAAGCAATACTAAGCATCTTGTAGGTAGAATTCCACCTAGTTTTGCAATCAAGGCCTAACTTGTGATCAATTTTAACTTTGACATACTTAGCAATTTCCTCAAATTTCTCTACTCTTTTAGGTGTGTCTGTCCAAAAGGCAACACTTTCACGAATTTTTGCAATTGAATCTTTGATCACCTCTAAACCATCCTTCACAATCAAGTTAAGAATATGGGCAGCACAATGCATATGCAGTAGTTTCCCCTCCAACATCAACTTAGATTTGCCAATCCTCTTGTCAAGTTACCTTATCATTTGTGGTACAGTTATGAAGAGTCAAAGTTGAGATCTTTTCATCAAGATTCCATTCCACCGGTGCATCATATAGTTGTTCACAAATAACTTCAACCGTGTGTGGAGCGGGCACAGATATGAACCTATACATGGAAGATGACAAGAATATTAAGATGCTGAATTAAAGATGATAGCACCAAGAAATGAAATCATTTGTTCATGAAGTACCTCATGATAATGTTTCTAAGTATCCATGAATCATCAATGAAATGGGATGCAGATATGGACAAATAATAGACAAATATTATTAATTTATTACCTAATAGTGTTCCGAGTGACCATCTTGAACAATGGTTGAAAGGCAGTCACAAACCTTCGAAAGACAATATGGCCAACAATAGATGAAGGATACTCATGCAGTATAATCATGGCAGCAAGCTCTCTCCTAGTTACTTCTGGATCAAATGTGTATTTCTCCACAGATATTTTCCCTCCCTCCTAGGAATTGAACCTCAAAGAAGATTGGTGAGTTAAAGTCAAAGACGCATCCATGGAAATGAAAAAACTCAACGGACGACTAGATGTTGGTCTGTGAAGTACAGAGTAGGGAGTAGGAAACTAGGAATTTCTTGGTGTGCTCACCTTCCTTCGTCGCCGTCCGAGCTTAGGGGCGGGGAGGGAGAAGCCATGGGCTGGCTCTCGAGTCCTAACTCCCCTAGAGCAACAGCAGCGTAGCAGGGGAGACCGGGAAGACAGGCGGCTCACGACGGGCAGCGGACGGCGGAGACGCGCAGCAGCCAGCAGGGTTGCAGGGGAGACCAGAACGGCGGTCAGTGGATGGCGGACGGTGGGCGGCAGGCTAGCGGACGACGGACGTGAAGGAGTACGCATAGGCTACGATAGCAGAAAACAAAACTTTTCTACCGTGCACACCAGGACATCATGCGAAGGAGGGATCATGAATCGTTACCACTAGACGCGCTATGCAGCGGAAGAAAGGTTGGAGAAGCCGGTCCAACCACGTGCGCGTCGAGGTAGTAGTGGAAGTAGTCGATCTCCACGAACAGATCACGATCAACCACACCACAAGCAGATTCAATCAACGTCGATGCCGATCAACGCTACAACGAGCAGTGCCTCCACCGGTATCCACACGTCCGGGGCTGGAACACCGATCGTGAGTGTACTAGCACTCGTGAGTGGCTAGGGTTTGGCTCGAGAGGTGGCGGCTAGGGTTTGGCTCGAGGTGAACAGAAGCGTCTCTCTCCTCGGCCCCTCGCCTCCCTATATATAGACCTCCTTACTTGGGCCTCATGGACAGAGACCCAATAAGAGTCTACTTGGATCTCCATCCGAATCGAGCCCATATTCGAATCACATTCGATTAAGTGTTCCAACCCGTTAAGCGTGCGACCCTATAGGTTTACGTATATTTGGTCGCAGCCCAGAAATGCCTTTCTGGTCACCCCGCTAATAGTGGCCTCTAGCAATTCATATTAGCCCCAAAGTATACGTAAAGATCATATCGGCTGAACCTGTAATGTCTTCATGTACAAATCTCTTTGCCTCACGATATCGATTGAGCTCGAGGCGAGACTTGTGTCATCCTCTTAATAGCTCAATCAATCTCTCGATCTTATGATGGATTACAAACTTGTAATTGACTCCTCAATCACCCTGGCATGGCCATGCACTTCCATAATCCATTACATGGAAAGGCCCAGAGATATCTCTCCCATAAGGAGGGGTAAATCCTATCTTGATCATTCACATCCCACTACATGTTTCATAACAAACCCGAAGACTACTTTTATGACTACCCAGTTACGGAGTAGTGTTTAGTAGTCCCAAAATAAGCTACTATGTATGCTGGGAACCATGATGATCTCATGTCTAAGGACTCTACATAAACACTACTTGAGACTAACTGATGATACATGAAATCTCTGCAGTATCTCATGGCGGGTCTATCCAACATATGTTCACTAACATATGTCCATATTATCAATTTGGTATCTCCATACCATGATCCATGAGACATGATCATCAATCAATACATATGCTGATCTTAGAATCATATTTATTCCTCATATGATATATGATCAGGAATTATTTAGAAATAGCAATATTTGACATTAAAAGTCTCATGAATAAGTCACGTACTCATTGATCAATAATGATAATGTCTATTTCAAGGAACAAATCAATACATCATAAACATAGCATGTAATATATATAACATCTCCACGTTGCCTCTAGGGCATATCACTAACAGGACGGCCGGGCGGTGGATGGCAGACAGCTGGGCGGCGGGCTTGCGGACAGCGGACGGCCGGGCGGCAGGCTCGTGGACGGCGGCCAACAGGTTGGAGGATGGCGGACTAGCAAGAGGCAGGCGGAGGCACTGGCGGGCTGGCAGACTAGCAAGAGGAGCCGAGGAGAGGCACTGGCGGCGGCACGCCGCTCTGGAAGCCTAGATCTGGAGACTTCTGTAGTTATGTTAGGGTTAGCACTTACCACTAACAATCTTGGGCAGTTGGGCTGTGGCTACTTGGGGCATTGGGCCTTGTTTTTATGGGCCAGCTAGCGCATGGGCTATTTAAGCGGGTCTCCACGGGGGGCGGAGGGTCATACCCGCCCCCGCCAGACTCGATGGGGAGGAGTTTTCCTCCATATAATTCCCCGTGGATAATAAACTACTACCATCTCCGACTCCTAATAGGAGAATTCCCCATAGGAAATGGGGAACGAGCCCCAGTTGCCATCTATATATATGAGTGCCCTGCATTGTGAATGGCCTTACTTGCTCCCCACCTCCAGCCTCCTTCCCGATCGGCAATGAGCGCGGGCCCTGCAGTTGCCTCCATGTCTCCATCGGCTACCCCGCTTAGAACGCGATTACGCAATGGAGGGAGGACAGCGAGCCTGAATCTGGGCGAACAGACCTAACTGCCAATACTAGACACTTCAAATGGCCTACTATAATTTTGTTTTGATTTTATCACTTCATTGAACCATCAATTAATTCGGTCAAACCTGCTAAGAATAGGATTTTAACCTTAAAACCATCCCCATTTCTCTTTTTCACCACAATTTACTCCTAGGTCTTTAGGCTGTGATTTTCTGCCAGCGAGTTAAACAAGTACTCCTCTACACACAGAAATTTTGACACAATTTAAAACCTAGTTTAAATATATTTAAACAGGAGGTCGAGGTACCTATATCACCACAGTTAGGGACACAGCCAAATCTTAGTTTCTTTCCTCTTCTTTATTACCAGTGGGAACCAGGAGGTGTAGGTTCCACCTGTCAGCCTCATCGTTGGCCCTCACATGCTAGTCCATGCCAAGGACGTGCGGACACAGCCAGGCCACGCAAGGCCGCGTGCCTGTGCAAGCCCCGCGCGTACCTGCACACGCCAATGCCGTGCTGACCTCCCTCGTGCAAGCAGCTCCGTGTCCCTCTACCTTCATCCTTAGGCCCCTGTTTTCATAATAGGAAACCTTCATGTCAATATACCAAATTTTGGATCAAGTAGTTGGTATACACGAGTATATTGCTGTAAATATTAAAAGCACATTCACAAAAGTTTCACATAACTTATTACATAGCAGCCGGAAAGGCACGATAGAGTACGTGGAACCACACGGTCCATAGATTACATTCAAATATAGAAAATAGATAAGGCTATAGACAAAAGGCAACGGCTGCACCATCGCCACAAGCAATGACCGAATCTAAGACCTATTGGGCGCCGTCTTCTCCACCATCATCCGGATAGTGGCTGTAGGGGTCTTTGGCTTCCGGAGTTAACTCTGGAGTTGATCATAGCAAGGGTGAGTACGAAGGTACTCAACAAGTAACCACACAAAGTGCATATGCTCAGGGTATGACAAGGAGGGCTTGGTTGTTTTGCAGAAAGCTAGTTTCGCAATTCCTTTGCAAACCTATGATCTAGCACATACTGAATAAGTTTTAGTTCCATTGTTCATTAATCAGTGGTGGTTCTGTCTACCATCCATAGTTGAGAAAGGATGACTTCCCGTCACTGGCCGTCATGAGTTTCTAGTGTCGACCCCTTCTCGCCTTTCGAGAAGTTGATCTCTCAGTCTGAAATAGTCATGCATCACCTAATACCCACAAGTTAAAAAGTCGGCAGAGCAATACATTGTGATATAATGGTGAAAAAGGCAGATAGGTTACAGGGATGATAACATAGTTGCTTAATCAAAAGAAGCTGATGCAGCACTGTCATATCTTCAATGCATATACCATACATACATTTCTCCTAAGATGGTAAAAAAAGTAATTAGACTATCTGCGAATATGATTCCTGCCAGATGAATAAAATCTAATATATATGGTCTTACATCTGGTAAACTACTCCAGTGATGCATCCTCAGAACGCACACACAACTAAATAACACGTGCTGTGTACTAAATATGTGAAGGACTAACAATCAAACCTGTTTCACAAGCCAGTTATCACTAGAATTAACGCATAATAATGCACACTCGAAAGCATTGATCAGATTATTGACCAAAATATCATTGCATGAACTTTCTGTTAAAAACATATAAGGAAAGGTGAAAATCTGTTATATTTCTTTACCATGTCAGTGTTCTCATGCATGGAAAAAACTAAAAATGAACAAAACATTTGCAAAGAGAACTTTTCATTAGTCACTACATAATCAAAGAATGTGTACTGTAGTAAGCTCCTTCTATACAACATGTCTTCGCACAAGCAAGCTCCTTTCAACACATCCTTATCTAGCATTGGTAAAGCTTCTGCAAATGAAAGGAAAGTTAGGTATACAATGAGTAAATCTTTTGATCTCAAATATCTTGGATTAACTATTCAAATTGTTGTCCCATTTGGGTGAAGAGCTTAGATTTTCATTGAAATGGAAAGCGGGTAGACATGGAACATGCCAAAAGAACGGGTATGCAGATATGTACATATATATAAAGAATTGTTCCGCTTTATAGCTAATGTAAAAAAAAATGGATAATCATTCTTTTCAACCATGGCGTATGAAATAAGACTATGCACTATACTTAACAAATCACACGAATTTGTATCAAATATGGTTGTATCAGTTTGGACCAATTCACATCACCCATGGCTTAGTTATCCAACAATCAAAGAATTGAATAGCCTTTACTTAAAAGGAGAACATAATGGGAGGAGCCATCTAGGCCCTAGAGGTCCAGCAAACAATTTGCTTCTTGACCAGCATGGAAAACCATGAAATGGAATCTTTGGAAACAAAAAACCGAAGAACTTTTGAGAAGCTTGGAAGCAAAATTGGAGCTATGGAGCAAAAATGAAAATATAAGTAGGTTGCAATTTTCTAGAATTTGCTACTCAAATGTTGCTAGTGCCGAGCTTTGGGGCTGAGGTAGAGTCGAAAATATTTGTTTAGAGTCATGGTGTCAAAATATGTCTACAGGTAACAAATATACCATCAATGCTAAAATTTTGGTACAAAAACTTTACTCATAATTAGTAGGAAATGACAAGGATGCCTATGAGAGAACACCTCACATTGTTTTTTTTTCATATGCCTAGAATGACTATAATGTCAGCAATCCTGAGAAATCACAGGCAGCGCAGACTAGAGTTGCAACCTTAGGGTAACGTTGGGTGAAGGGAGCAGTGGAGGGCGCCATCATGCAGCATGGATGGGCACCGTGGCCTTTGGTGGCGGCGAGTGAAAGGACCGGTGGAGGGTGGAGGGGAGCAGCGGACGAGGCAGCGACTAGTGGAGGGCGTGCTCACAGTCCGGTGTCGGACCCTAGCCGCAAGACCACTCCATTGCTCAAAGGAGAGTGAGTAGAGGATGAGGAACGAAGGGAGTGCGCAGTTTATAATTAATGGCATTTGCGGGTTATTTTTCAATGAACTTCAATGAGTAGGTTCCTAATCTTGGCCCAGATAATCCTCATGAGCTTGGGGGTGTGCGATTCTAATTAATTATTAGTAAAAATGACCATTTATGATTGTTGGAGAAGCTGGCAAAATATAGTACTCCCTACATCCCAAAATATAGTTACCTTTGTTGTTTTTGTAGAGATTAAGGATTGAGGTGAAAGGTCTAAAATACCCTCATTAAAGTCACTAAAGTGCCCACTTTGGTTGGCATGCTGTGAATCGACAGGGGTAGTGTTGATGGATTGGTACCCGACCCCAGTTTTTGTGTATACAGTGTATTTGAGGATATAGGGTAAGACTGATATGAAGATGTAAATGAAGACGCAAGGAGGCAGGAATTTTTTATACAGGTTTGGGCCCCTTAGAGGTAATAGCCCTACTTTTGTTTGGCTGGTAGGCTGGTGCTTTTCACTATATCAATCTCATAAGTACAAAATATAGAAAAGAAACCCTAATCTAGTCTGTTAGTAAGTCAGTGTTGAGCTCTGGCATAGTGGTCGGCGGCTAGTCGTTGTCAGGCTCCTCCAATATTGACTCCATGAGATTGGTTGGTAGCTTATGTTGTTTCTTCTTAGGTTTTGTTGGCTTGTCCCTTCCTCATGGGGGTCTTGTATTTATACCGTCGGATGCTCCTTTGTCTAAGTACAACTAGAGAGGCATATTTGGATACGAATCCAAACAGTCCTGGTAGGGCCTGGTAAGACTCTGTGTTTCTTTCCTTATCGGTATTTTTCCTATGCACTTATGAAAAAAAGAAAAAATAGATCTGAGTGACTAATGTTTAAATTCTTATTGGATTACTCTAGAAAAAGGGAACATTGGTCTGATCGCATCCAAAGTTGATTTTAGTTTTATAGCATTATAAATTCATGTTTCGTTTTAATAATGCTAAACTTTTCCTTGGTTCCGGATTATAGCATTCCCAACACTTCCCTTGTATTAGCTGTCTTCTTGGACTTGGTTTGATTCAGCAATTACATGCAATTACTTTCTTGCCCTTGTCACAAACTAAACCAATCATTCCATCCAGCTGTATACCCTAAGGTGGCGTTCGAGATAGCGCTTCTCGCGGTGACTTATAAGCCGCATACAAAACGAGAAACATTATTAGCATGTGATTACTTAAGTATTAACTATTAGACACTTGGAAAATGAATCTATTTGATTTTTTAGAGATACTTTCGTATAGAAAATTTTTGCAAAAAACGCACCGTTTTGCGTTTTGAAAAACGTGCTAACGGAAACCAAGGGAGTAGCCAAAAGCTAGAAGCAGAAATGAACACTCCCTAAGCCCAATTGCCCAAACCTACCTAGCTTGTCCACGTCGGGAGCTCCCTCCAATGCCAATGGCCCCAGCTTGTGAGCTACTCGAGCCCCGCTCGCTCTGGGCTTGATATGAGCTCGAGCTTGCCCTTGGGTTCGCGAGCTTGAGGTTTTGTGGCCAGCATGCGTGCCATGTGTCTTCCTTCTCGGCGTTATTGCTCCTTATTTTAAACCTGCTTCCTTCGATCCAAGATATAAGGATTTTTAACTTTTTTTTAAAAAAAAGTAAGATTCAAAAAAGTTATGATATCCCTTATTAAATAAGAAGTGACTAATGGATAGAATAGTACTATATAAGAACTTGTTCAGTTTGTTGGTACTTTCAACCTTACTAAATTTTGGTAATGTCAAATTTTGATTCATTTGTATGTACCAAATTTTGGTAGTGTTAGTTGTGTTCACTACCAGAAAATGCTATTTTCGTGAGGGTGACGAATTTTCGTGAGGGTTTTTGATGCACCCTCACGAAAATCACAATTTTCGTGAGGGTGCAACGAAAACCCTCACGAAAACATATTTTCGTGACGGTGCTTGACGCACCGTCACGAAAATTGTGATTTTGGTGACGGTGCACCGTCACGAAAATGATTTTCCCCTCACGAAAATAGTGTACAGTGCCATCTACCCCACTCGGATAAGAAAGCACTAGACCAACCGGTGGCGTAAGTATTTCACATGTGATTATACCCGCACCAAAGCACCGGATCCTGCGTGCTCGGGTAGGAGGATGGGTGACCTTCTGGGAAGTCCTTTTTCGTGAGGGTGAGCACCCTCACGAAAATATTTCGTGACGGTTAACCCTCACGAAAATGACATTTTCCTGGCTTCTGATTCGTGAGGGTAGACCGTCACGAAAATATTTTCGTGAGGGTATTCCTATTTTCGTGAGGGTATTTTAACCCTCACGAAATTTCAAAATTCTGGTAGTGGTTTAGTTCGAAGCCTTTCTAAATTTTTTTAATGTTTTTATGAGAAAAAACCTCCGAAACTACCATATTTTGGTTTGGTTAGGGATGGTAAAATCATATTTAGTTTGTTACATTATAATTTAGTAGAGTCGAAGGTGACAATAAAGTAATCTAGTCTTAAGTTCGCGTGTTTTGTGCAAATTTAAAATCTTAAATTTCGCTGTATTATGCGATAGAGAGAGTAGCTCCAATCCAAGGCCATAAAAGTCAACAAATAGTTAATTAATTCCCTGGCTACCTACGAAAAAGTTGTTACAGTATTCATACATCGATCATTCATTCGCATTACTCAGTGACTAGTGTAACGCCCTGAAAATTGCCTTAATTAAAAATTATTTTTGGTTAAATAGAAATACAAGAATACACTAGAAAATTTTGTCTATGAAAGTGTTTGAATAAAATTTTGAAATTTCCTATATTAAAAAATCCCCAATTGAAAGTTTTAAGTAAATGCTTAGATGTTTTTATATTTCTGGGGTTTTGTCAGAAAATTTTAAGCGTTTAAGTATTTACAATAATAAATTCTTCGTGTTTTATGGTGGCATTTACTTCTGGTAAATTTCCCATGATTTAATAAACTCTTTGAAATTTTCTCAGAATTTTCGGAGCTCCAGAATTAATTTTAATGCTATAAAGATCATTTTAGTAATTAAATAAATATAAATAAAATCTCTTTTCTTTCTCCATTTCTGCTTCAGTCCTTTGAAATCTCTCTGTTCATCGCGAACTTTGACTCCTTTTTCCTCCTAGGGTTTTGTGTCGCTCCCAAAACCCTAAAACCCCGTTGGACTCTTAATCCAAGATTTTTCTGTATCTTATATATGTATTCTCCTCTTTGCAATAAATCCCAGATAATTTCTTGAATTCTTTCCCATCAAAATAAATCCAAATCTCCAATCGCCTGAGATTTTCTCCAAATTCCAGTCCTAACAAAACACTCTCATCAATTCATTAATCCTATAATATTTTATTCAGAATATTCCATTTTTCCAGTTCCCAAGAAAATATTCTAACTTTCCACATCTCCAAAATATTTGTATATTTTGGAAAGCTTAAATATTCCCCGAACAATCCGATCTATCAATCTCTACGTAATAACTTCCAACCCTATCGGATTTCCGAATTATTCCGAGATCCAGCTTTCCCAAATATTCCTCGGATTTATTAATGTCCTGACCATTCCAATATTTTAGATAATTCCAAATGCCCTAATTTTCCGGTCTCCATAAAAATATCCCCTTTATTTCGCCTTCCAAGAGTATATATACACACATATATACATATACATATATCCCTCTGTCCGAAATATTCTAGAGTCCTAAATACTTCCGCAACCTCTAATTCCCATAATATTTCCCCATTCTCTAATTCTCGCTGAACAGTATATACATATATATCTACCTTAATATTCGTGACATTCTAAACTTCCGAATATTTCTTTCCCCCAAAATTCCAATATTCCTAATATTTCTTGGAAATCTAAAATTCAAATTCCAAATTTAGGGAATTTTCCGAAAAACCCCCACTATCTTTTTCTTTTTCTTCCTTTTTTTCTCTTTTCTCTTCCTTTTTCCTTTTTCTTTTCTCCTTTATTCTCTCCTGTTCATCTTCTTGCTCCTGTTCTTTCTCTCTGTATTGATGGACGGCGAATTTTTTTGATTTTTATATTTATTTATTAAAAGATTTGCAAAAATAGATTTTTGTTTGAAAAAATTGCAAAAATAGACTCCCGCCGCCCTCTGGTTGGGCTATTTTTAAAAATCGCCCAACCAGAGGGCGATTTTATGACGTGGCTGACGGCCGTTGGCCCCCCCGCCGACGGCCGTCAGCCATTTTGCAGACGGCCCCCCGGCCTCCCAAAAACCGCCCTCCCAGAGGGCGGCAAGGGGGCCGCCTGCAAAATACGCCCGGGGCCGGCCATTTTACAGGCGGCCCCCTTGCCGCCCTCTGGGAGGGCGGTTTTTGGCTTGCCGCCCAACCAGAGGGCGGTATTTAGCGTTAATACAGTCCGGACCGTCCGGACCCTATCCGGACGGTCCGGACAACATGCCGAGGTATTTAGCGTTAATATAGTCCGGACCGTCCGGACCCTATCCGGACGGTCCGGACAACATGCCGAAAAAAAGAAAAAAAATGGTTTAGAAAAATTAATTTTCGAAATCAATTTTTATGTGAGTACCGGCTGCCGTCACTATTCCCTAGACGCAAACTGTCGCCGCTCCCTGGCCGCGTCGTCCTCACACAGTAGTTGCATCGCTAGTTGGATATCAGTAGGTTTGTATGATAGTTAATGTGTGTTCGGTTGTCACCACTCGGAATGTACTTTCGTCGTGAAGTTGACACTCGAAAATTCATGTTTTTGATCAGGTTCGTCAGAAACGTAGATCGTAAGGAATACGTCGTTTGATCGATGAGCGCAAACGAAGTAAAGTTGTTTCATCAAGAAACCTAGAATTAATAAAACATTATATACAACAGACAAACTATTACAGACACAAAGTACTACGGGCCCGGACCGTAACCTCTAGGTCTCTTCGACTTCCTACCCTGCGCTCGCACCTGTCCCTGGGAGTACGTCAATCGGTCTGGTGGTACAGCACGGCCAGCGCGGGTCGTCTGCACGGGTGTGGCAACCGGTGGGTCCTGTGTCTGTGGTGGCGGAGCTCCTTCGAGCTGCGAGGCAGCTAGTGTCTCGTGGATCTCCTCGCCCTCGTCCTCGTCCTCCAAGTCGTCCCCCTCGAAAGGACCCGGTGCCCAACCGCTGCCGCGTGCGCCCTGCGTGGAGGAGCCAGCGCCAGCAAACATCGCTGGCGCTGTAGAGTGGAACAATGTACACCAAATTATTGATTATTGCAAATCGAAATTTTACAAGAGAAAAGTAAACTTTGATATAACCTGAAGGACCTCCTGTGGTGGCACCGGGGGGACTTGTCATGCCCAGCTGCGCGTGTGGTCGTGTGTGGTACACTCCATGCGTCGACGTGCTAGCTCCAGAGGGATGTAGGTACGGTGTAGCGAAGGCTGCAGGGAAGCATATTGATGTACAACGGTGCATGTCGTACAAGGAAACATATTATGAACGGAAGGTTAGTAGAATTTACCTCTGGAGGGGCCAGACGGCTGACTGGAACCCTGCGGGCGCACTCCTGCTCCTCGTCCTGTTCCTGCTGGGCGTGGCTGCTGCTGCTGTATATAGACGGGAGGTACTGCGTCAGCCGCACGACAAGTGAGCGCACGAAGCACTGTGTGCAACGCCTGACGAATCCTCCCGAAGGTCGTCCTCTGCTCGTCCGCAGTCAGCACGATCCCAGCGTCCAACCGTCCGAACGCCGCGTTGACATCACCCTGAATCTGTCGCGCTGCGTCGGCCTATTTCAAATGTAACTTGATTATGTGTTAGAACCGTGGCTACCTAGAAAGGGTATGACAAAGTGCAAGGATAAAGTGACTTACCGCGCGAAAGTAGTCCTGGTCACGGTGTGTAGGATACGTGTCCGTCGTAGCGGCGACGTGTGGCTGTGGATCACCTGGGGTGAACGTTACGCGTATGCGGGTCCGGGGCTGGTACCACCTGAGGTATGCTAGGTAATGCTCCTCAGTGTGTGCACGGAACTCGTCGACGACATCCTCCGTTGCCAACAACCAATCCTCCACGTACTGCTGCAGTCGGGGATACCACTGAGCGCCGACTGCCTGTCCCCTACGATTATACCTATTTGCAGAGAGTGCATTAGAGTACATTAAAGAGTAGTACTACTAAACAAAGATCGCAGTTGTACTTACCGGTGCACATCGCGCGGCACAACGACCTCTATGGGCATAGGGAAGACCTGACGTAGGCCGAACTGTCGCATCACGCGCTGCGGACAGTGGGGCTCGACGAAGATGTCGAACACCAACGGCACTTTCGTCAACCAGTACGCCTGGTCGCGCGTGCAAAGACTACAGAGTCCGAGATTTGCACGGGCCGCGATGGCCTGTGGACTATAGGGCTCCCAGACAACGTCGCTGGGCAGCAGGCGGTCGAACTCCATAACGAACTCGGAGTAGGCCTTCCTAACCTGGTTGTGGGCGTAACGACGCTGCCAAATAAGAAAAGATTACACGTCAGTGTTTGTGCATAAGTGGTAAACACAGAATTTCACATTACGTACCTCACGGCGACACCATACCGTCCCCATAGTCGGGCCGTCCTCGGGCCACTGCCCGTACAAGCCTCCAAGGGCGCCCTCGTATGCAGAGAGCTGAATGAGAGGACGGCCTATCGCGAAACGCTCTGCTGCCCATAGCTGCAGAAGGAGAGGGCAACCGGCGAGAATCGCACTTGGATCGGTCTTCGTGCACGCGTCACAAAGACCACGGTATGTCGCCGCTAGCACAGCAGATCCCCAGCTCCACTGCGGGACGCAGCCGTCCTCGCTGTCGGCGATCGCACGAGCGTAGTGGATCAGTCCCTTGTCCACCGCGTGCCCGTGACTGTTGGTGAACATCACCCATCCGAACAGCCACAACAGGTAGGCCTCCATGCTCCGCTGCACCGAGTAATCGTCGGCGTCGTCGTCTAGCTTGTCAGGCTGTAAAGAAAGATCATAGTCAGCATCACTGTTCCTTTATAGGTCGGACGATTGTGAATCAAATGAATCCGTCACTTACGGTGAACTGTAGCAGCCACGCCTGCGACGGGCTAGTCGTGGTGTAAGGCGGTAGCGACCTCGGCATGCCAAGCCCAGGTAGACGGTGCACGGCCTCGAACCGAGCAGATATGTCCTGCGCCCAACCGTGCCCCCCGTCAACCGGACCGACTGCGTCCCCTGCGAGGGGAAGTCCCAGCAGGTAGGACACATCCTGCAGTGTGGGAGTCATCTCGCCACACGGTAGGTGGAACGTGTGGGTCTCCGGTCTCCAGCGATCCACCAGCGCTGCCAGAAGTGACCGGTCAGCTTCCCATCGCTTGGCGGGGTCTCTCTCGTCCGGTGCGGGCTCAACTAGCCTGCACAGCGGAAGAAGTCCAGCCTCACACAACCTGCCAAATGTAGCACTGTATTCAATATCGGGGAAAACATAGATATGCACAAATGATGTGAATGAATATTCCTACAACTCTTACCTCAGACGGAACCGGGGGTCTATCCGCAGGAGCTGACGTGAAGGCCGTGGACGGAAGGTGCCTAGCTGGCCACCCTCGACGGCTGACAGGTAAGACCGGTGGGACTGGTCGAGACCCCGGTCGAGCAGCTCTGGTGTAGGGTACGCCATACCTGCATACAAATAGAGAGTTAGCGTAAATTAGTTTCAATGTTTATAGCATTGTTACATGACAATAAAAAACAACAGTACGATAGATGTCATTCTACAACAAAGATCAAGTATAGACTTACACTACACCCCAGCACCACCAATTGTTCGAGAACGTCTAAGACGGGGTCGTCTTGAAGTTGTGCCTTCACCCGTAGGACGACTACCATCAGTGGCTGAACCCGACGGTCCAGCTTCTGCCGCACTTGGACTGGCTGCATCCTTTGGACATTTCTTGTAGGTATGACCTGTTTCGTCACACTTTGAACAACGTTTAAGTCTTCCACCGGCTTCTGACTCATCCATGTCATTACGGATGCGTCGTGTCTTGCGGCGACCTTTTTTAGCCCTCAATTTTGTTGGGTCAGGAATGTAGATAGCTTGAGGATTCTCCGTAGTGAATGTCCCCGCTATACCGAAACCGTATATCTCTCCACTCCAGGTATTATAGATTGCTTCTTTTCTAAAATAAGGTGAGACAAAATAATGTGCTTCGATTCCACACTCACCGCTCGCGACAATCACATGGGAACATGGCTTGTGGAGCAGAGTAGGTTTTCGGCACGAGCACTTGCAGGTCCCGTCTTCTTTGAGGACACACTCCTGCACAACTCTTTTGCGGTAGATTCCGCGCATGCCCTTGTCGACACACAATATTTCAAATCTGTGTTCTTGTGTGCCTTGAGGTAGAGCACGATGTCTTCGGACCTTATTACTTTTATCTTGCAGGTACTTAGTGAGCAGCGTTCCAAAGAAAAGATTATTATCCGTCATTGAGGGGCCAGCTGCTCTGAACCGATCTCTAAAGTACTTGCATGTCCCATGCAAGATAAATTTAACTATTCCAACAAGTGGGAGCCCTCGAACACCACGCATCACCCAGTTATAGACCTCTGCCAAATTTGTGGTCATTATGCCAAATCGAGAACCATCCTTGTCATACAACAATGCCCATTTCTCCTTTGGCTCATTCTCAATCCACTCTGAAAATTTTCTAACTGAGGATGCATGCCTTCTTCTCATACGAGGTCCATCGCTTGATAGAGGTCCAAGAGCTTCCGGAGCCTCGTCACCTCCAATGGTAGCCCTCCTGGACTGCTCATCTGTTTGTTTAGAGGTCAGCTCATCCAACCTCCTCCAAAGCTCCTTGAACTTCTTCTCTTGATTCTGTGCGCAAAGCCTCTTGAAAAGATCCATAAGGTGCTTATTTCTAAACTGTTTGTAGAAATTAGCACCCATATGACGCATGCACCATCTGCTTTGAACATCAGACCACCTTGGTGGGTATCCCTTCTCAACACTTCCATCTCTCAGTTCCTCAATTGCACGCAGCAAGCCGGAGTTACGGTCATGTATGAGGCATACGTCTGGTCTCATCCGTACAACTGCTGTCTTAACCCTTTCTAGGAACCAATACCAGCTATCAGTGTTCTCACTCTCAACGAAAGCGAAAGCCACCGGCAGAACTTGGTTGTTTCCATCAACTCCAATTGCCGTTAATAGCTGTCCTCTATATTTTCCAGTCAGAAATGTCCCATCGATGCAGAGGATAGGACGACAATGGATAAATGCCTGAATGCAAGCACCTAGTGCAAAGAATACACGTTGCAACACACTTTTATTACTATGGTCAACTGATGGAAAGGCTTTCAGGTCATAGCACGTCTCCAGATTCCTCTGAAGAATACAGCCTAAGAGACGAGGCAAATTATCATAAGATGCTTCAAATGTGCCAAACCTCATCTCTACAACCTTCTGTTTTGCCCTCCAAGCCTTATCATAGCTAATTGTATATTTGAATTTCTCCTCAATATGTCTAATAATTGACCTTGGTTCATACCCCAGATTGTTGACAATATGGGAGTACATCTCTGTTGCAACAAATGCAGAGGTCATGTTTCTATGATATTTTTCAACACCTGTTAAGTAACATGAATGCTCGGTCACGATTGAAACTTGCCAATAATCTTTCCATTTACCCTTGAATGCGTGCACCCACCAAAGACACCCATCCTTCATGCACTTCACTTCATACACTGATTTGTTTGACTTTACGACCGAGAACTCCCTCTGAAGTGACACCGCCCATTGTTTGACTGCCTCCTTTAAATCTTCTACATATGCGTACTTAGCCCCCTGAATGACCTCATCCTGCTTGTACTCCTATGGCACATGATGCCGCTCGGAGATAGTAAGCGTAGAGAAGTCCTCGTTGCTCCATTCTGCAGGCATCACGTTGTCCTCATCAGACGAGTCATCATACTCTGCATGCTCATTTTCAGAATCTTCCCTAGCCATTTCTTGGACGATCGTGTCGATTTGTTCTCCCTCATCCGCCACACCTGTTGCCTGTCTATCTTCTTCATTCCCTCCTTCATTTTCTTCCATTGTTTCACTATCACCTCCCGCCGTACTTGGACCCTCATCATCTTGTACGGGCATTGCACCAGCGGTGTTATCTTTCTCATATATGGACACAAGTATGCCTAGTGGCCAGCCACGTTGAAATGCATTCTCCACATACCATCTCCAAGTGGCAGTGCAATCCACCGGCATCAGTTCCCAAAAAAACCTTCAGCTGCACGACTGACTACTACATACAAGGTTATTTCGCTGAGCTGAGGGTCCAGTCGAAACCCTCGCATCAGCCAGTTATATACTGACCCAAAACTTCTCTCAGCTGGCCTATCAATACCCTTAGCCGTCGAACTAAACTCCGACAGATCTACACCATCTGGACCATATCTCACATTCCCTTGCCCGTGAAATAACTGAAATATCACCTTATTTGACATATCTGTTGATGAAAAATACAGTTAAACTAGGTACCAACATCCTCCTTACATCTAAAACCGTGTATTCTAGATTTTATAAGTACCATCTGTACAAAAAGTAAGTCATCTAACAGATTAACTAAAAACTACAGATCTATATAGTACTATATACGTAACTAGTACATTACTACATCAATTCTTACATACAAATAGAAATTGCAAAGGAACAATGGATTTTACCTGCAGGCAAATCAGCAAACGGGCAGAGCTTCGCTGCTTTTGCCCTCTCTGCTCTCTCCTGTTTTTTCTTCTAATTTGAGTGAATTTTATGATATTTTTTGAGTCTGGGAGGGGGTTTTATACCCGGGGGGCGAAAAACCGCCCTCTCAGAGGGCGGCAAGGGGGCCGCCTGCAAAAAACCGCCCTGAAAATGGGCGACTTTGCAGGCGGCCCCCCGGGAGCCAAAAACCGCCCTTTCAGAGGGCGGTTTTTGGGCGCATTTTGCAGGCGGCCCCCTTGCCGCCCTCTGAGAGGGCGGTTTTTGGGAGGCCGGGGGGCCGTCTGCAAAATGGCTGACGGCCGTCGGCGGGGGGGCCAACGGCCGTCAGCCACGTCATAAAATCGCCCTCTGGTTGGGCGATTTTTAAAAATCGCCCAACCAGAGGGCGGCGGGAGTCTATTTTTGCAATTTTTTCAAACAAAAATCTATTTTTGCAAATCTTTTAATAAATAAATATAAAAATCAAAAAAATTCGACGGACGGCCTGCTCCTGCCCTGCTCAGGCCCGGCCTGCTGCGCCGACCTGGCCTCCTGCCCCTGCTGCCGCTGGCCTGCCCACCGCCACTCCCCTCGGCCCGCGCCCCTCGGCCTGCTCCCTGCTGCCGCTGGCCCAGCCCGGCCCTAGCGTCGCCAGCGCCGCCTCCTGCGCCGAGCCGTCGCCTATATATCCAAGCCCGCGCACGAGCCCTAGCCTCTGCTCGCCCTAGCGCCGCCGCCAGCTCCCTGCCCTAGCCGCCCCGCTGCCTAGCGCACTGACTGGCCGCCGCCCGCTGCTGCTCCATCCCTGCCGCCGCCGGTGAGAGCATCCCGAGCCGCCGCCTCATCCCGCCACTGCTCTGCCGTCGAGCCCTGCTGCCTTGCGCGTCTGCTGCCGCCTCTGGAGGCCGCCGCCGCTGCGCCCACTCTGCTTCCCAGCCGCGGACGCCGCTGCGCCCGAGACGCCGGCGCCCTGCACTGTCTCCGCCGGCAACCGCCGCTGCACTACGCACTGTGCCACTGCCGCCGCCAAGCACGTCGCCTGCTGCCGCCCAGCAAGCAGCCACCCGAGCTGCCCCTCTGCCCCGTGCGCCTGCTGCGTTGCCGTCGCCCGGAGCCAGCCGTCGCCGTCTCTGCTTCGCCGGCCGCGGTGCTGCTCGCTCCTGCGCCTGGTGAAGACGCCGCCGTCCTCTGTTCCTGAACAGCGCGCCGCCAGTTGCCGTGGACGCCGTCGTCTGCGTCGTCTCGCACTGCCTCGGTGAGCCCCGGTCGCCGCTCCTCTGTTCGCTGTTCGTCGCCGTTGCCGTCGTCTATCGCCGCTGTCGACGCCGTTGCGCCGAGTCGTCGTCGCCGACCGTTTCCGTTGTCGTTCTTGCCACGGGTGAGCATCTTCCTGCCGGAGTCGCACCATTGTTCATCGTCGTTGGCCGCTGGCCCTGTGGTTTCCCTGTCATCGCCGTTATCCGCTGTGTCGCCGTGGTCGCTATCGAGCGTCTCCTCTGTCGGTCGTTCGTCGCTGGTCGGTCGCCGCCCGACGTCGAAGCCCACCATGCCGTGTCGCTGTCGCTCGCCGCTTTTGCCGATGCTTGCTTCGCCCGATCGAGGGTCGCTAGCACCGGGTCCTCACGGCATCTCCCTCTCTTGTGCATTAGTGCATGTCATGTGGGACCCGGCGTATTGTCTTGCCGGTGACATAGACATATAGGTCTATATAATCCCAACGAACCACAGCCGTTTAAAACCCTAGATCTATCCGAGCTCTCCGATCTTCGTTAAAACCCCCGGCCGATCCCGATAGTTCAATCCTTCCCAGATTCAATCCGAACCATCGGATTCCTTTAACCCGTGGATCCTGCCACGTCAGTCCTAACCCTTTCCAACTTAGCCACCACCTCAGTCGCCAACTCATCCTCTCTATCCACGTGGTAGCCTACCTCATTAAGAGTCCATTAGCCTTTTTCTTCTAGTTCCATGGACTCAGTCCGTCTTAAACTCCCACACTGACCGGAGGGTCCCACATATTTATCTATTAAAAAATAATTCCTTTATCAATCAATTCGGAAGCGATATTCCAGTGAATATTCTAGGAATATTTCTTTTCCAATTCTTTCCGGATTTTCTCTGAATTTAATATTTTGAAAGCCATATCTTTTTCGTCTGAACTCCGATTCGACCTGTTCTTCTTCCTAAATTCATATAAAATTATAATCTATTTGTTTATGTACTTTTTATGTACTATTTATTTGGAATTTCTTAGGATTTTTATCATTTTGTATGTAATCGTCGTTTCAGAAGATCGCGGAATCTACGGAAGATTTCGGAAGAGCAACCGAAGATATTTTTGTTTGCAAGGCAAGTCACGCGACAATCTCCTTGAGCATGTTGAACCCATTTGTGAAAATTATTTTATTTTAAAGTTATTATATGAAATATTTTGGAATGACATTATTACGGGTAATTATTTAATAACCAATATTCCTTGATATTTATGGCCATGTTGTTATTGTTATTTATACCTTGATACCCTGGATAATTAATACTGACTAGCTGGATAACTATTTAATGGTCTAGCTGGATTATTTAGGATTTTCTTAGCTATGCCTAGAAATTATAGCGTCATTTTATGTGGGGAAACAATTCAATCATCAATGACCCTTTAATGCTAAATGACTATATTTTCACGTCAGAGAGTCGTAGTTGATTAATTAATTATGCCAACTAAAACTTGACTGAATGGTGGGTCGTGAGCACCTGGATTGTGTTGTTGCTAGCGGTGCTCATGATAATTAAGAACCGGTTCGCGGACCACTTGTTGCGAAGCAATACTCGTGCTAACCATAAGCCAGAATGGGTAATGGCGGGAACCAAAGTGTAGTTCGTTCAACCGGAGTCCACCATGGTGTGTTGTGGTTGTGTCAATAAGACCACCATGGCTGTGTCAATAAGTTCATGTCTTGGGCGTTGGGCCGTCTTTCTGTCTAGGTATCTGATCAATTCTACCGAAGACTGGTGGTCCAGTAGGTGGCTCTCTTGTTATGAGGGTTACATGGAGGAATCTGTCACAATTCCTTTTTGAGATACCGTGGTGGTATTAAGGGACACAGTGATGTATTATGGAGTTATGTCTTGTGGGTAAATTGGTACACCTTTGGCCAGAGTAAAACTGTTCGAATAGCCGTGCTCACTGTTAAGGACAGGCCTAGCAATGTTTTCTGTAATTAGTTTCACACTATTTAATGATAATGATAAATAATGGAATTTGATGGCTCCCGTTTGGAGAATTATGGTTTGGGCCTGAACTGCGTTGGAGTGCTATTCAGAGATTGATTTAATGTTGAATAATAATTAAACTACACTGTTTTTAATGTTGTTTTATGCAAATGAGCCATATTATGCCTTTCCTTTGGTATCTTGTTGCATTACATTGCATTTCCTAGTGTGGCTGTGGTTTAGAGCTGAAGATACGCTAGGATTTTCGTTCCGCTGCTGTTTTTCTTGTGCAAGGACTAAGTGCCTTTTTCTGTAAGTATTTATCGTGTATCATTGTTGGTTATGTTTATCAATTGTCGATTTGTATACCTTGGCTAATTCCTGAACGAGGATTTATTGCACAAATTAGCTTTGGAAATTCTAGTGGATTTCTGGGCGTGACACTAGTCTGACACTCTGACCGCAACTGTACATCACATAAGCACATCTCTTTTCTCTCTCTCTTTCTTTGGAAGTGTTTGAATTGAATTATTGTGCTGTTTTATAAGCCACATGTAAAACGAGAAACATCATTAGTGCGTGATTAATTAAGTATTAACTATTAAAAACTTAAAAAATGGATCTATTTAATTTTTTAGAGATACTTATATATATAAAGTTTTTGCAAAAAATGTACCGTTTTACGTTTTAAGAAACGTGCTAACGGAAAACGAGAAAGAAACAAAAAAAGCCAAAACCTCAAACGAACAGGGGTAGGGTTACATATAGAAAGTTTGTCCATTGCTCCATTTCTCGCACGCAGGTTCAAGTGTGTCAGACATGGAGGACAGCCAGCAGCCTCGAGCTGCATCGAAATCTCGAAGGATAGTCTGAGCTCGGCTTATATATACTCTTGTTTTCATTCAAAAAAGATTCATCTTTCTTCATCTCACATGTATTAATATAGAGCTAAAAAGACTACAATGTTTTTCACTTTAGCAAATTCTAATGTATTTTCTCTATTTTCATACAATCTAATGCATTTGTTCCCACTTTTACAAACTTTAATGCAATGATTGCTTTAAAGTTGAAGTCTTTGTGGGATAAATAAAGAGGACAAAAATGAAGTCTTTGTGGGACAGAGGGAGTAGAAAATCGGGGCGCACGTGCGCCCGCTGAGGTGCTGTCCACTATTTTGCCTGTATGTACTTCTTTTTGGAAAAAAAACAAAGCATGTACTTCCTCTATTCCAAAATATAAGCATTTTTAGATTGCTTAGCAAAGATTAAGGTTAAGGAGAAAATACTTTAGTGTCCCTCAATAAATGTAAAATGAATGGAGGTGCGGGTAAGATGCGAAGAAATTTGAATGGAAAGTGATTGATGGGACAAGTAGTACTGTAAATAGTGCTAGAAATTCTTATATTGTGAAACAAGATTTGAATTCCAAAATTCTTATATTTTGGAACTGAGGGAGTATATTTGAAAGGACCCTTTAGGGTCTTCAATTTCTAATTGACAATCACCACACCAAAATTATTCCAAAAAATGGGAAATCATCAAATTTTCCATCCATAATTTTCTATTCTCCTCTTCATGTCTGTTTGACATCCAAGGTAAAAGTGCATCTAGACCCCCTATGTGGATTTTGGATGATTGATGACAGACGATAAAGGAACTACTGTGTTTATCGAGTTATGAGCAAGCATTAGGTCCTTTGATGATGGAAAACGAGAAAAGGAAAGTCTCAAAGGAAGTGGAAGCAATCTAGGCAAAGTATGGGATGAAGAAGATAAAGCTGCCCTAATATCGCAATGGACTAGACAGTTCAGGTGTGGTCGGAAGTCCGCCTAGTGCAAATTGATGTGTAGGGCAATGCCATTCTTCGACTCAACTTAAATAGGATGGACAGTCTGAGTGCAGTCAGACAGTCCCAGTGAAGGTTGATCATCGACAAAGTTAGAAGCAGATTGTCCTAAAGTAGTCAGACAATCATGAGTTGGACAGTCCGGTGCAACACCGGACAGTCCGACCCAGACTTGGAGCAGCCGAATCTCTCAGTCGAATGAAGAAGATGATGGACCAAATAGTCCAGGATTGGTACCGAACAGTCCTTGTGATGCTCGATTGGATAGTCCGACAGGTACCGGACTGTCCAACTCTTTATGGCCCAACGGCTAGTTGTTTAGTGACCATTGGAAAAGAGTAAAGAGTCGGATTGTCCAGTACGGTATCGGACTGTCCGACCCTATACGAGTTTCAGAATACTCAAGCAATGGCTACAAACGGGTAGTTGGAGGAGTTGGATCTATAAATGGGCGCTGCCTTGGAGTCACTTAGAGACTTTTGGACCCTCTTCAACCTGAGAAACCTTTATGAGTGTCTAAGAGCTCGAAGATCAAATTGAAGATCTTTTGAGCTAGAATTGTAGTCTTGAGTGTATTGTTGATCAAGTTTAGAAGGCAAAATTCCTCTCCAATTTTCTCTCTCTCTCTTGTGTTCTAATGCTTATGTGCTGTGAGTGAGTTGAGTTGAAAGTGTTTGGAGGTTGAGAATTGTAATCCCATGAACAACTAAGGTGTGTGGTGTGACCGGGAACACTTGTGAAGGTTCTACCTTGCCTTTGAAAGAAAAAAGGTAAATTGAGTAGAAGCCAAGTTTCATCTTGGTGGGATTCAGTAGAGCAAGCGGAGGTGGTTGCTCGTCATCCAAGCTTGGACCTTGGTGGTTGCTTGAAGATGAAGCTTGGCCTTGGTGGTGGCTTGGAGACCGAAGCTTCATCGGAGGTTGTTGCTTGGAGAGAAAAAGGGTCGAGAGAGACCCGGCCTCTTGAGGTCCGTCAACGGAGATGTACGATCGGTTGGATCCGAACTTCGGTAGACAAATCGGTATATCATTTCCTCTCTTTTACTTGCACTTACTGCTTTCGTACTTGAGCTGTTTGTGATCCTCGCTTGCTTGCTATACTTGTATTTCACTACTAGCTCTTGCAGAAAGTGTGCTTGTAGTAGTTCTCTAAGTTTACCTTTGGTATAGTGCAATAGTAATTTCCTCTATGTTGGACTGTCTGACTCTTGCTATCGTCGGACTGTCCGGCGTGGTGTTGGACTATCTAGTTAGTTCTAATTGCCGCTGCAAGTTTTGTAATATCAGGAATCGCCTATTCACCTTCTTCTAGGCGACATCAAGATCCTGAAGGCCCTTTCAATTGGTAGAGCCTAATATCTGGATTGGCTTAACTGCTTGGAGAAAAGATGTTGCAAGACAGAATAGTGAAGCCGGTCGAGAATCTTGATGGTGCTAATGGTGAAGCCTCCACCAACAAAAGTGGTATCTCAAAGAAGGGAGTCTCTTTTCCCTTTGATTATGAAAAGCTTAATTCCCATCCGCAATCCATCTCCATGCCTTCGGGACATGCACCTCCTTTCAATGGAACACACTATGCCATTTGGAAGTACAAGATTAAAATGCATCTAATCTCTTTATATCCAAGTGTTTGGAAGATTATGTTCACATGTGTTGACATTCCAGAGGACGTGAGCAACCCCACATTGTAGTAAATATATTTATAAATCATAAATTTATACTCATGACACTTTACCAAGTCGCTCATGATCATGAGAATGGCTAATCGATTAGTTTAATTAACTCTGCAGAGGTTGTACAACTTTACCAACATGATATGAACACTCTTGTTTGTCCGATAGCCATCAATATCACCATACTCTACTCATTAAATGCGGTCTAGAGGTCATAAGAAGTCGTTACATTACTTAAAGCCCAGCCTTGCACCCGCGACGATGAGTGAATATCCACACCAAGAAGCTACCTCGATGTCGCTAGGTAACGGACCCACGCCTTAAACGTAGTGCCGTGAGGCAAACTATCCGTTTCCTCATAAGGCACCACATCATCATATTGGACAACTTAGACACCCATACCACGAGCAGACTGACCGTCTCCACATGGGCACATGGGTAGCTCCTATGAACTATCCCCACAGAATAGTCCATACTACTCCAGCCTACCAAAATGCAAGGCTAAACTCCATGCAGCTTAATAAGTCAAGGCCATTCCATTTTAGCACATGTGATTGTATTGTAAACATTAGTTGGTGACATAAAGTTTAGGCCTTAATCGACCTGGGCGAGCACTCCCCATATCGGTACGCAACTACGACCATATGCATACCACTTGCCATTCTAATCTAAAATCAAGTTTTATACTATTTTTATTTACAAATAAATCGAGGCAACACCTCTAACAACATTTCATAAATCATCTCAAGGTTTTGGTATAAAGTTTCACAATTTTAATTGTATAGACTCTACCTTAGCTAAGTATATAATATTGTTATAATGCCATGTGAGTACTTGAACAATACTCAAACCATTCCTAGGTGTACAAATAACAGGGATAGCAATTATCGAGGAAGATAATGCAACAAATAGGTATAACTACCAATCACCTGCATTGTAAATAATAATATTTGTAGATAACTCATGCAATTTAGCAAACAAAACATTTTCCCTAAATGTGGGATTCAATATGGTCAAAGGAACGGAAAACACTTGCCTTGCTCAGGTGCTTCATCAAACTGTTTAGAAATAAACTCATTCTCCTCAACGGCAACGTAATCGTCGTCTAAATTTAAATATAAGGACGAATAAGTACAGATAAAATGCAAAAGACGCAAAATTCTTTAACATGCATGCAACCTATGGGTTTGCGCAGGTTTTAGGTGAATTTAGGTGAAGGAAATCAAATTTATCCTAAATCATTTGGAAGTTATTAATAGTTAAAGTTTTATACATGAAATATAAAGTTTATACTTGTATACAATTCGAAGGGTATTTTAAGAGGTAGTTTTGTCAAATCCAAACCTCCAGTGTTAAAGTTCACAATTTTATGAATTCAACAAAACTGCTTTCACCTTGTTTGGAGCTAAAATGAATTAGTTATGAAATTTTGAAGTTTAAACCATTTTTCAGTTGTAAAACAATTGATTTGGCTATTTTCCTGGGTTTTCTAGTTCAAATAGGTCCCTAGGTCTACCAGTCGGTGAAACCACTTTTGCTGAAAACACCCTAATCTTCCTAGAAATCAATCTACAGTACCATGTGTTCCAAAACAATTTATAAAGAGGGCTCGGGTTTTGTCATATTTACAACTAGATCTAGGACCCACTTGTCATATTTATAAGCGGTGTTGTTCGAAGTCGCCGGCAGCAAACGGCGGCTGATCTCGATGTGTTACCAAAAGGAAAAAGGTAGAGGGCTCCAAGGTGAGTTTATGGGTGGTTGGGGCACAACCGGAGATGGCCAAAGCTGTGTGGGCGACAAGTTTTAGTGGCGGCGATGCTCGGGTCGACTACGGAATTGGCAATACAGTGCGGCCTATGGACTATAAGGGTGCACTGAGCGACTAGGCAAGGCCAGCGAGGTCTGGTGAAGCGGGGCGGCGGAGTAGGAACCCGAGGGTAAAAAAAATAGTTAACTCATGGTTAGTTCCTGATTTTCTTTCCAGCTTTGAGAAATCACACACATTGTTATTTGTATGATATTGTGGAGGCCATGGACCCCAAATTCCTTAAGGAAGGCAAATATGGCCATTCAGACAGGAGGTGGGCCGAGCCAATCAATTAGAGATAAAGCAGGACTCAGCTTCATGTTACATTGCATGACAAGGAAAGAAATATAATTCTAGTCGGATACTCTATGTACTGATAAGGAATATCCTTGATTGTATTCGACTGGGTTTTCTATTATGTAATCCTCATCCCTTCGCATATATAAGGAGGGGTAGGGAGTCCCGGGGCATAACAGAACCAATCATGCAACATATAGCGAAAGCAATACATCGCAATTGGAGTAGATTATTACTTCACATTGAGAGCCTGAATCAGTATAAATCGTCTTGTCTTTCGAATCCATCAAGTTTAGGTTCGACACATGGCCCTATATAATTATTACCGATATAAAATATCGACAGATATATTAGTATATATTTTTTTACTGAAATTACACCGTATAATGGCTTTTGCTACGAAAAAGTGTCTTTCATCCAGTTTTTGGCAATGTTAACATACTTCCGTTATTTAACATTTTGTTAGAGTCTTATGCTGGAAAAAACAAGAATTACTGCTATATGTCATAAAATAAAATGATGATGCAGGCTATCTTCTTATGCTTTTGAAAAAGCAAGAGTAACAACTATTTATTGACTTCATCGAAAGAAGGTAAATTGACACTTCATGTATCTTTCAAGATTGAATCTTGAAAGTCCATTTCTATTTTCCTCTCTCGAGAGTCCATGCTTTTGTCCTTTGTACATACCGTCATGGGGATTATATGGAAATGTCATATGTTATTGTATAGATCATCAGGATGAGTTTCTTATTGAGCAAATTCTAATACTTATTTTAGAATATCCACATGCAAAACTTTGAGCAAATTCTATTATCTTGCTGTTTTGGCTAGATGAGCATCCTGGATGCTCAATAGGGGGTATGTGCTAAGATTTATGACAAAATTTAGAAACATGATTTAGTAGAATTCTTTTGTTGCATGTAAATAAAAGAAGAATGTTCGTTGGACCTATATTATGTTGTGCTCCAGCTCTCAAAAGTTCTTCGGTTTTTGTTCCGATGTTGCTGTTCAAGCGGAGATGTGGGTTAAAGCTAAAGAAATGAACATGACCTGAAATGACCTCAGTCTCATACTCTCATGCAATTCGTACATGCATTCATTTTTAAATTTCTCAGAAAGCAACTTCAAAATAGGTTAGTCATCAAATGAAAAAGACAGCTATTTCAGGTAGATAATAGCAGCAAGGAAAGAAGAGACATAAAAAATAACTTGTATCCCATATACACCGAAATGTAATAGAGCTAACTAAATAAATTAGAGGCGTGGAGGCTGGGCGGAAGGTAGTTCAGCCACCGCAGCTGGCAGCTGTACGCCGTCCTCTTCAAACCTGCAAGCCAACCAAATCAAATTGTCCCTGATTATTCAATACAATAAAATCAAATCAGATTAGAACTTCTATGAGTATTCTCCACTGATATTGGTGTACACCTGTGAGAACAAAATTCATAAGACTTCGGTTAAGTCAGGAGAGAGTGTTGTAAGTTATTCTATTGACATACCAATGATAATCGTTTCACAGATATTGATAGATAATGAAATACATACTACTATCGTATGATTGCTGGTCACGTAGGCCTATGGGCGAAAAGCTAGCTTCTATCAGAAAATAAAATTTCATTAAATTTCATTATCCAGTCAATAGCAAAAAGAAAACATGCATCTACCCATCTATTTTAAAAAGCTTCATACTACATTGTCAATCCACAACACATGATATTTATGGATAGCTTTTCTAATGAGACTAGATGTTCCATAAAGAAAAATGAGACCAGATGTGCAAACTTTGGAGGGTGACTATTTTTTCTTCCTTATGGTTCTTAGACTGAGGCCGCCAACAAGGTCATTGTCATGTACCTCCGGTGCTTCACAGGCGACCGTCCCCGCCAATGGCTGCGCTGGCTCCCGTGGGCCGAGTTCATCTACAACACCGCCTTCCAGACGGCTCTCAAGGACACTCCCTTCAAGATCGTCTACGGTCGTGATCCTCCGACCATCCGCTCATACGAGCCGGGTGAGACCCGTGTGGTAGCTGTCGCCAAGAACATGGCGGATCGTGATGAGCTATTGGCCGACGTCAGCTACCGCCTTGAACAGGCTCAGGCGATCTACAAACGGCACTACGACCAGCACCACCGGGCCGTCTCCTACGCCGTTGGGGACTGGGTGTGGCTACGTCTCCGTCATTGTGCGGCTGCCTCCCTACAAGCTCCAACGCGGGGGAAGCTGAAGCCACGCTTCTACGGGCCGTACCGCGTCTCCGCGCTCATCAACCAGGTCGCCGTCCGGCTCGCCCTTCCGCCCCGCGCCCGCCTGCACGACGTCTTCCACGTGGGCCTCCTCAAGCCGTTCGTGGGAACACCTCCGGCTGCGCCGCCCCCACTACCGGCTCTACACCATGGCGCCGCAGTTCCTGAACCGGAGCGCGCCATCCGCACACGCCTCGCTCACGGGGTGCGTCAAGTGCTCATTCAATGGAAGAACGAGCCGGCCTCTTCTGCCACCTGGGAAGCCGTGGATGATTTCATTGGGCGCTATCCATCATTTCAGCTCGAGGACGAGCCGCTGGTCGAGGGGGGGAGAGATGTCATGTGGGGCCGCCACTACTCCCGCAGGAAACGCGGCGCATGCAAGGAAGGCAAGAATTAGCGGCAAGATTTAGAGGATTTCGTAGAATTATTTCCTTTTATTCAGCTGGCCAAGTGCCTATTTATTCCTTGTACTCAGCCCTCGTTAGAGGCAAGCAATAACAACTATTTCTAATCTTCCTCTTTCTCCCAAATCTAATCTCCTTCACCATTGGGCACCCAGGGAAGAAACCCTGCGCCATTACCGCTCTAGGCTACGAACTCCGTAGCCGAGGTCCTGCTACCTTGGGCGCTAACGCCCTTGACATTAACACACACACACACACACACAACACACACACACACATATATATATATATATATATATATATATATATATATATAATAGTCCTCTTTGTTTACACTTTATATTACTGGGAGCACATTATGAGGAATTCTTAAGTTACGCGCTTAGTACTTCTTGCTTGGTGGAGATTAATGTACAGGAGCAGGTTTATAATACAAAATGGCAGTTGCTTGGCTTTCCAGTTTGCAAGGATGCAGGAGCCAGGAGGCAAATTAGCATCTAGCGAGTGTGTCTTTACTATAAAAGTGTCTCAATTAGCATAAACTCCCCAGAAAACAGAGTCATTTCTGCCCTCCTGAACACGTTTTTTTGTCCATCCTAAGGGTACAAACCAAAAAGTTATCAGATGATTTCTTACATCCACTACCACCGCAAAATTCAATCTGGATGCTGAGCCACATTATTGCAATTCGATGATCTGCTATCTGAAAAGGATAAACCACACAGCTCACTATTGTTAACCCAGTGCCATCATAAGCATCCATGTCAATTTTAAAACTCTAAAATTTTGTTTCATGGACAAATATCGTCCTAGATGTTTGCTACAATTAGGATCTGCAAAGCTTGAAGAAGTGCCATTTTACTGAACAAATGATGGAGCATTGATTCTCCCATAAGTCACAGAAGTGTTGATTCTTCCATAAGCTGAAAGAGAAGTCATGAATTCATGTTTTAAAAGCACCTTTCAGTCCATTAAAAAACAACGCCATCTCTGTGATAAGAAACCTAACTTGTCGTGGTAAGTAACATTTACCTCATCGGTGGGGCTGACAGCATTGAGATGGGCACAGTCGGTGGCGTGGGCGGAGTGGCAGAGCTCGCGTGGACAGAGACTGCCTTGGGCACTGCAGCAGCGTGGTCGTGGACGATGGGTGGTGACTCGTGAAGCAGGCGTGGGCGATGGGGGACCAGCGGCAAGGCCTGAGACGACGGCGGCCGGAGGTGGACTCGAGGCATGGAGGCTAGGTCAGAGGTACCTCAGCCACCGTAGCCGGCAGCTGTACGCCATCCTCTTCAACCCTTCAAGCCAACCAAATTTAGGCCAAAAGTTAGTCTATCTCAGATAATAAAATTTAAATAAATTTCATTAAAAGAATTGAGTTTGTTACCCGAGTCAATAGCAAAAAAAAAAAAAAGGAAAGAAAACAACCAACCATCTATTCCAAGCTTCCTACTACATTGTCAAGCCACACCACATGATATTAATCCTTCTCTTGATCTTAATTGGTTGCCAAAACTTCTCAGAAGGGCGTGATCAAACTATAGAGGGAAGGTCTGCATTGTAATCTAATGATTTTTAAAACTTTCATCTTTCATCTAAAAATATTATTTTCTTCCTCAGCGTTGTAGAATTAAAAAGGGCATGACATACAATGACAACTTAGATGACATGTATGCCATTTTAAACTTCACAAATCCATTCCTCATATACAACAGATAGTGGCTTGCACTTTGTATTTAAACAATCCAAATATCGGAAGATCAGTGGCATGTTACTCTATTGATTGAAATTCAGATTGCTTAAAAGAAACAGAAAACTGAATTTTGTTCTATTTGGAGCATTTGCAGACATCAAAATTAAGAAGCATTGTTGAATTGTCTTCCACTAATAAGCATTAAACAAACAGGCAGAGTGCAGCAGGGATAGAAAAGAATTTACTGCCAATAGATTAGAGGTGCGTATCTATACTATAATTTGACATGAAACAGTAAAGAAAAACATCAAGGAAAAATTGCATATACCTTTACAGCAGGGAAGGACCCTCGGTGCTCAAGGGGAGATGGGGCCAGTCGCAATGTAGGCGAGAGCGGTGGACTGGTGCAGTCTGGATCCACCGGCGGTCATTGGTGCGGAGTAGGGCTACGGCGTCGCAAAGGCAAGGCGGCATGATTTTCGTTGACTGAGGAGCGGGTGCCGGTCGTGGACGTGCGAGCGCGGTCTAGATCCATCGGCACCCTTGAGTATGGCGAGGAAGAGGCAACGTCACAGCAGCGAGGCGACGGCCGCAAGGCGGTCCCCATGAACCAAAGGCGGTGGCGCTTGTGCGGTAAGGGAGGGAGAGAGAGAGGAGGGTTTAGGGTTTTCTGGCAGTGGTGATTATGATAGGGTAACGGGCAGTATTGTTGGGTGGGGTGGGGGAAGCGTGGGGGATTTTTGACTATTTGCCACTCTCTTCAATGGTGCATTCTCAAATGCCATCTTCCCCAGCGTCTTCGATTATTTGCCACTCGGGTCCACCGGATTGTTTTCGTTTTGCCATTTTTTGCTGCCAACTCAGCAATCCAGATAAAAAATGACCTCAATACCCCTCGTCTCCTCCATGGTGGTGGGGATTTTTCACTGGAGGGCCCCATCGTCCTTGGACCCTCTGCCACCACCCGATGTGTTTGGTAAACCGGGCCGCGTCCCGGGTGGCCATGTTGGACTCCTCACAGCGTTGCACGAGGGGGATAGGAGGCTCCTTGGACGCAGCGGTGCGAGAGTCACGGCCGTGGCCACAGTCGGCGCTGCCAGGGTGTTGCTCTGCCATAAGGCGACCATCGCCGCCGTGGAGGCGGCGACACTGTGGGGTCACCCCGAGGCATGTATTGGATTTCGTGGTTCGCCATGTCAACGTGTCCTACCCAAAATACCCGACAGGCAACCGACTAGGGTAAGCCCTAGTGTGAACCTTCCTGAAAGTCAGCATCATCCCCAACAAGCAAACCAACCTCCTCTAAGAATTCACCTGCATCAAAATCTAAAACACCATACAAAATATACAAGTGCAAGAGTCAGTACATCATTACAATGTACTAGCAGTGTCAAGCCTATTATACATGCAAGGTATATTCAAGGAAAGGCTAAATCAGGATGATCACTTACATAAAAGCAGTATTTGAGTTTGCAATCATTTTTAAACACATCGTTCACAATAATATACTTGCATATATAACCTTCATGTAAATCATCATTCAAACTCATTTATTAACTCAAAATAAAAGGGCAGTTGCTACCCTCCATGGTAGTAAGTCCAACATTCCCAAATGTTATTTCTTTTCAAACTCCTCAAGTTCTCACACTCACACACACTCACACATAAACCATGTCGAACATTTTTGGATAAATCTATACTCAATATAAGTCACTAAGCTGCTCCTGACCGTGAGCACGGCTAATCGATTAGTTTTAACTCTGCAGAGTGTGTACACTTTACCCACACGATGTGAATTAGTGATCATGCCTAGCATGCCACACGATACCGTAGTATTCGTTTCACTACTCACAACATAGCCTTTACATTGCTCGAGGTTTAACCTTGCATTAGCAATGGTAAGCTACATCCTCACCGAGACGCTGCTTCAGTGCCGCTAGATGGCGGGCCCACACCTTAACCTAGCGCCGTGGCGGCAAACAAAATACACGCTAAGTTTTCCCACGGGGCACTTTACCGTTTTATCAGATAGACTTAGACGCCCAACGCCGTTACGGGCCATTAGGTAGTTCCTATGAGTTAAGCTACAACTTAACCCATACTACTTTAGCATACCATATGCAAGGTTAAATAACGAGCAACTAAATAGCTCTGGCCATCCCATTCTAGCACATGTGGTCGTACTGTATACCATAGTAAAAGACATTGAGTTCGGTTCTTAATCGACCCAGGCAAACACTCCCCCTATCGGTACACAACTATCTCATATGTGTACCACTTGCCGCCCAAGTCTTAAAACCATTTTTCGTCATTTTATCTCATCATTTTATTAACACTTCACGTTATGTCCAGAAATAATAAATCATCAATTTTTGACATTTAAAGAGTGACAGTGTAAATAAGAGCTTAGGACTAAGCATGTCTCAACATAGAATTAAATATATATACCTGTACTAGCCATTTGAGTGTATAAATACACTCCGTACCACTCCTAGGGTTACAATGATGAGGGATTCAAATTCTAGGATTCCTATAATGCATTCTTTGGGCGTTAACTACCATTTACCAAGTTTTAAAATTATACAGTCAAAATACGCATGCAAAAGTTATAAATAAAACATTTTCCCCCAAAACATAGGAGCAATGTATTCAAAGAAAGGGGGCGGTGACTTGCCTTGCTTATCTGAAATCTCCGGATCAGTGCCAGGATTAACGTCCTCATCAAACACAATCTCCTCCTCTAAATAATAACGTACGATCGAATAATTATTATTAAGCGAAAATAATTTAATGGCTAGATTATGCATGCATGATTCAAGGGGCTTGGTACTGTGGTGGAGGTTTTCTAGTGAAGGAATTTCTATTTTTCTGGTTCTCATTTGAAAGATATAATTTTTGGAAATTTTAATATTTGAAAGGATATTGATCCATGTGTACTAAATTTTTAAGGTATACCAGAGGCTTTTTTTGTATTTTTTTTGACCCTATGGAAAAATAGAGCATAATTTTATGAATCTACTGCAATTTTTCCCATAAATTTTGGAGTTAGGATGAATTTTCTATGAATTTTCAAAGTTAAACCTATTTTATAGAGTAACAGAAAAGAGTTTATTGATTTATATATATTTTCTCAGATTTAAAACACAGGGGTCCACCGGTCAGTGACTGCGCTTTTATAAAAACGTACTCAGGTTTTCGAGAAATCAACCCACGGTCCTTAGGGGTCCACCGGTCAGTGAGAGCAATTTTGCAAAAATGTACTCGGGCTTTCCAGAAATCAACCCTCGGTCCACAGCACGTGTGAGAGTGAATCTTTATTAAGAGTCATCATTGTTTTTAATTATTTTGTTTAGGTCCAGGGCCCACACGTCAGTGTCTGGCTATTTGCTAAGAGGTACTCGGGCGTTTTAAATCAGCGCTGACAGAGATCCTCATGTGCTAATCGTGTGGGGCCCGCTTGTCAGCGGCTCGGAGCAGAGCGAGCGACGGGGTGCGTGACCAACGAACTTTGCAGCGGCGGCGACGACGAACGGCGGTGAATCTCGCTGGGCTGCCAAAAGAGAAAATGTTCTATGGGCTCTTGCGAATCCATCGAGGGCAGTCTCGCCAGCTGAGGTGGTCGGAATCGACGACGACGACGGCGGGGGCGGCGAACTCACGTGGGACGCATATGGGCTTCATTTTACAGGCTGAATGGATGCATGCATGCGATGTCTGAGGTACTAGAGAGGCTCACCGATGGTGTTTCATTACTCGGCAGGGCTAGAACAGCGAGGAGTGCTTCGTGAGAGGTCCAGCGGCGGTGGAGTGCTCCTGGTGATCGTCGACAGTCAGATCTAGGCCAAGATCCAGGGAAGAGAGGTAGGCGTCAGCTTAGTGAGGTGCTGAGGTTGCTACAGACGCGAGGAATCAGAGTATTACTTATCGGGGTCTGAGAGAATAGAAAAGGGGCACGGCGGTCGACGGTGAGGAAAAAGACTCGGATCTACGGTCTCAGGACTCAGCGGCTTCTTGTGCTCGGGTCTTGAGCTTGTGCTGAGCTGGCAATGGTGTTGGCCAAAAATCAGCTCCAATCTTGCTTTGGTCAGGAAGAACGCATGCATGCCATGGCGGTGGTCGCCGGAGCCGAGTGCATGCTGCGGCGTCTTCAACCTAGAAGATAGGGGAAGTAGAGGGAAAAAATGGATTAGGGATCCAGGAGTGGTCGTGTTCTCGTAGCTCAGATGCGGCGAAGCTCACCAAAGATCAGTCGCAGTGGTGGTTTTCTTGCCGGCGCCGGGGAAGAAAGCAATGTTCTTGGCATTGCAGTGGTTTTCACCTCGGTCTTTCCGTGGAGGAGTGAGAGAGAATGGAGAGGAGAGCTTAGTGGCGAGAGGGTTTGTGCTTTTGTCGACCATGCCGAGAGAACGGAGGCAGAGGCGCTGGCACCGCCCTGGTCAGCGTTCGGCCGGCTTCTGGCACGTGTCCACGATGTGTCGCGTTTGTTCTGTGAGGTGGGGCCAGGCTGGAGGATGTCTGTGACCGATAGGTGGGACCCACGGTGGCTGGGGCCCACTCGGCAGTGAAAGAACGGAGAACAAGCTTCTAGATTCTAAGTGTAAATGAGTTAGTTGGAGGTTACATTAGTCTAGCCATTTGACTAATCTACAGTACAGGTAAAATCGTGAGAAAATTACTGTGAGTAGTCGGTGGTAGTGGCTAGCTCTGTGCCAAATTTCAGAGTTGTGGGACTTGTAGATTTTTCCTGGGAAAATGGCAAAATTCGGCTAAATTTCAACCTATTCTGGATACTAGCCTGAGTCAGTGAGCTTGGGCCTGTTATTTCATGTACAAGCTCTGTGAATGAGACTTTGAAATTTTTAATGTAGTTATTTCACAATCTGACCCAGATTCTGGTAAATTTTGGTGAGAAGGTGAGTGATGAATTTATTCTGGAAAAAATGTCAAATGGACTGTCTGCAGGGGAAACAAATCCCTATTTGGCTGAATCAAAATTATTTGTTTGAGGCAATTATTGGATTGATAAAATTTAGTAAAAATTTCAGTGGTTGACTGAGTTGGTGTAGTTTTTAGGGAATTTTTCCAGATTTTTCTTCCTCCAGAAATTTCCCTTAAAAATTTAAAATGGCAATGGGGTTCCTAGAATTCCTTTAAAAGAAGATAAAGCCTAGAGTTATATATATATGAGTATATATATAGGGTTTAGGTCTTGAAACAAAGCCTTAGCACTTTTTTCAAATAAGTAAACCATAGAGATGGATGATAATATATATACTGGAGAGATCAGTTGAGGGAGCAACTGATTTTCCCTTATTTATTAGGAGGGTAGAGGGTGCCCATGGACGGAATTTGAATGGAGGCGGGACCCTCTACATACGGTTATAACATAAGGACAAAAATCATTCTCACTTGTATTAGTGTGTCGTATAAGAACCATAGTGACCATATACTCGTCGAAAGGCGAGCAGAGTTTAGTATCTTATCAAGTTGTTACACTCTGTATAGGGGATGTAGTAATAGCTTGGGCGATGAAAAACCCAAGACAATGCCGATGAAGTGCATTGATGCGCATATATTAGTGCCGGATGAAGGAGTGTAATGTACGAAAATAAGAGAAAGTACTCTGTATTCTAAGTATTGTCCAGTGTTGTGTGTTGTAGGAGGTAAAAGGGCAGTCGAGCGTGTAGTCGGGCGCAGGTACCCGGGCATGGGTTCTCGGGCACCCGGGCACTCAGGTACCCGGCACCCGGGCACACAGGTACCCGGGCACGGGCACCGGCCCCGGGCCACACTGGTACGGCGTGTAGTCGGGCACAGGTACCGGGCATGGGTTCTCGGGCACCCGGGCACTTAGGTACCCGGCACCCGAGCACACAAGTACCCGGGCACGGGCACCGGCCCCCGGGCCACATTGGTACCCGGGCACGGACGCTCCGGCACCGGGCACACAGGTACCCGGGCTCACATGTTCCCGGGCACGGGCACGCAGTACCCCGGGCACGGGCCACACTGGTACCCGGGCAACCGGCATCGGGCACATTGGTACCCGGGCACGGGCCACATTGGTACCCGGGCAAACCGGCATCGGGCACACAGGTAACCGGACACCCGGGCACGGGCATAAGGGCACGGGCGAGGGGCGCCTAAGGGGTTTTCTCTCTTCATGCAAGTGATTAGTAGATTTCATAAACATAATTAAACCTGGATTTTTCTCACAAGAAATCATATTTTAGAAAGGATTATATTTGAGAAGAGGAGGATTTGATAAACATGCCTTGCATTCTGTTTCTGACGCTTGCTGAGTACCTAGTGCTCACCCTTGTTGTTAACTAAATATATATAGAGGTCAATTCATCGGGGCAAATCTATGGAACCAATGAGGGTTCGGAGGACCAGTACTATGCTGCTGGGTGTGCTGAGCATCCCGGGGATGAAGCCTATGACTACAACGTGTACTATGGAGGCTGGGATGAGTAAATATATGCTGGGTAACAACCCTGTAGCTATATCTTTAAACCCGGGGTGTCGAAGTTTGTATGATAATTAAGTGGTACCAATGGGAAGATATGGAGGACCCTGTGTGAGATCCTAGCCCTGCGCGGCATGGTACTGTAATGTTAGTGGTATCTTCTAACTATAATTCTGCTGCTATCTCTGATGTGGATTATTATTCACTAAAGCACGTCTCTAGCGAATAATAATCCATGGACTAGGGACGCCATTTTGGTAATGACGGCTTGGGTCGTCACAACTGCACAGCCAACAATTAGTACTGGTAAGAAAAAAACTGCAAGGGGAAAATTTTTGCTGCTCCTACAGCTACATGTATGACTGTTCCTTCACCTGCACCTGCATCATCTACTGCTATGGCATCTATTTCTGAGTTGTTAGCTTATCTTGATAATGATGCTGTCACTATCTATGATGATGACTTCAACATCCTTACTTGGTGGCATGAGCACCTAACTGTCCTATCCAATTCTATCTATATTAGCTAAAGATGTGATTTCAGTTCCTGTTTCAACTATTTCTTCGGAGTCTTGCTTTAGTGTTACTGGCAAGGTGATCGAGGAGCGGCGATGGCGCTTGGCCCCTGAGATGGTGGAGATGCTCACCTGCATCAAGGATTGGGAGCTGGGAGAGGCAAGGGCACAACATAATATGGAGAACAATGAACTTGAAGAAGCCTTCAACAACATGTACCTTGATGATGTTGGCAGTCATGTGTAATGTGTTGTTAAGTGTTAATTTGTGATCGTGTGATGTAATGTTGAACTTGAACTATTGAACTCCTTTAGCTAGCTGGCTATACTCTTTTTTCCTTCTTAGGGTTTTTTCACGAAGTGTGAGTTTTTACCTAAAAAGGTTTTTAATAAGGCAACCATCCATCAACCATGTAACAACTAGCTCAATAATGTATTAATGTGAACTATGAACTGTGGTGTGTTGTGATTTGAATATTTGAGATGAATTTGTTTGTATGTTTATCTCAAAATTGAGAATTTTGAAATCGTGTTGTGTTTATGGGCCACGGGCTAGCACGGCCTGCTAATTTAGCCATGCTTTACGGGCCGGCGCGGCACGAAAACAAGCCCGGTGTGCTGTGTATGGGCCGATGGCATAGCCCACGGGTAGGCGCGGCATGGCACGACAGTATCACCGTGCTGTGCTTGGCCCAGTGCTTTCGTGCCCGTGCTTGGCCGGGCCCGTGCCGTGCCGGGCCGGGCGGTACATTTGGCCATCTATAGATGCTGACATGTTGTGAAAAAGGAGCTCTCAAGCGCACGTCCTGAAATTCCCTTGTTCCTTGCATTTCAGAGAAGTACATGCCGGATTGTTGGAAATGTTCTATAAGGAAAATCTCTCGACTGAAACAAAGACTACTTCTCAGCTGCCTCTCGAATGCTCTTTTTCACCTTGTATATGCAGAAAGTGTTGGAACTGTTCTGGAAGAAAAACGATGTTCCGGAGTGTTTTCATAAAAATGGTGGCATGAAGATTTTTACATTACGTGAGTATGCATTGGGCGCCGCACTTACTTATTGTAAAACATGCCTTTTTTCCATTGGAAATGGGACTTGGCATTACTGTTGTTAAAGCTCTATGTGAGAAAAGCCATATTTTTGCTTTTACTCACTGCATGTAAATGCCCAGCTTCGGGCTCTCCTTGGCCGGATCCGGCGAGGAGGTTGGCGGGTGACGGGGCGGAGGAGGCCTGAGCCAGCGCAAGGGGGAGTGGCGGTGAGGTAGAGGGCGCCGGCGGTGGGATACAGCGGCGGTCTTGCCAACGGCAAGGCTAGAAGTCGGTTGGAAGAGGGACGTTGGTCCGGTGTGGTGGTGGCCGCGTGCTGCCAAGGTTTGGCTGGTGGGATCTGAGATGGTGGGCGATGGATCACGGACGGGGTTGTAAGGGGTTCGCGGCGAAAGCCTAGCCCAGTGTTTCACTGGGCCAGCAGTCGCTACGCCTTCGGGTGTCGTAAGCCCCGTGGGGACTCTGTCAAGGTACCTACCTCCTACCCCATATAGCGAGAAGCTCCGGGTGAAAACCACGTCTAGTTCTCGGATGGGCGATGGCGGTGTCCTTGACGTCGTAACCTCCGTGGAGGCGTCGTTTTAGGAGTCTCTGGTTTGTGGTTCTGTTGTTGGCCCGGCAGTGTTTGGCCTCATTTAGCTGTGGTTGTTTTGGTGCTAGGCTCCTCTCTTAGTGGCATGTGTTTGTGTGGTTGGTGCATGGGTCCTGGGCGTGCACTCCGGTGCACAACCAATCTTGACAGTCTTCTGTCGTGTTTGTTGCAACCTTTTTTTCCTCAATCTTAATGCCATTAGGATGGTCCTCCTTCGGCCATCCTGGCTACTCACTGCATGTATCTCTTTTGTACAGAGTTAATAAGCTTGGTGGTGTCATCAAAGTTTTCCTTCCTGCTGAAATGAGTAAGCAGGCCGCGTTGATGGGTAAAAATCCATGGAGAGCTCAAAGTTATGTTGAGCTTGGAGATGATTGCATCTCAGTTGAAAATCTTTCTAGAGATCAGTCACATGATCAATGTCAGTTTTGTCATCCATCAAGACCCATATGCAAGCTACTGATGTGCCTTTTCTGCATCTTCCAGATGCCGATTTTCCTTCTGCATCGTCTCCTTCAACTTCTGTGAATGCACTTCTCCTAGAATGAGTTGATAATATAAGGTCACGGGGTGTTGGATTGCCACAAAAGTTTTTGTGCTGTGACCGCGGTATTAGCTTACTAAAATGGATGGAAAGAAGTGCTGCTTCATGAAACCTTGCAAAAGGAATAAGAAAGGTGCTAGATTCCGAAGATGGTCCTTTCACCGATGAAACATTCTATGGTTATGAGATCTGCTCATTTAGGACTGAGCTCATACTGATTGGAGTTGTCTTGGATGCTGGCTCTAGATGCTCTCTGATGGCACCGAATCTGAAAAAACTTCTCTGCAGCAAGCCTTTGCACAATTCGTCTTTGCTCTTGATAAAACAAGTAAGAATCGATTGGCAAGGGTCTGATGGTTACGAGAATTGCTTAAACAAGCCCAATCAAAACCTCTTCCAGTGGAAGAGTAGATAGCTACTATTTATACAAGAACGAGAGGATATCTTGATTCCTGGTGGATGCTATATCCAGAATATACAGGTACTTGGCTTCGTTCAAATGAGTACCTACAAATAAAGGCGAACACTGGATATGGACGCCTAGGGGAAAAAGCAGTAGACAGTGGGTGCACCCTGCTCGATCTGCTGATTGCGTCCTTCATGACAGGAATGGTTTATTTAGCATGAGCTTTTCGGTCTTGGACATGTACTATGAAAAATATTTGCTCGCGTTCTTCTCCACTTTTTCTTTGAGCTAATAAAGGTTCTTGACATGATCGAACACATCAATGTGAGCTATCAAGTAGATCTTTCCTTTGGAAGAAGGGTGACTGTCAAAGGGTGTAGGACATTCAGGTGGGAGAGGGAGGATCATAAGCTATACATGCAGAGATCTGACGAGCCATTTGGAAGGACAACTAGGATGGAGTTTGCGACATGCTTCGCTAAAGAGGTGTCACAAGGACTGCTCTATGAAAGGGCTGATTTGATTCCTTCACTAGCTAAGGTCAATTTCCTGCTCAAGACCAAGAACCTCCATCTCTTTCCGGATGATGTGGATTTTCTCCTGGATGCATTTCCTTCTTAGTTCTAATGACTACTGAGATTCTACGCTAAACTTCTCTCATAATTACTGTTGTTCTTTCTACTGATTATAATTTATATACCTTACTCTTTCGCGAAACATTGATTATTGATACACTCAAGATATATATTACATGATGTCTAACTTGGCTACTTTGATGATGCTGAAGTTCCTGCAAGAGCCTTGGCCAGTTATTAGTAAGGTACTAAGGTCAGTCCAATAGTTCGGAATTGTGAATGTCTAATTCTGGCGTTTACAAGACCATAATTAAGTCCGTATTAGGCCTTATCCTGGTGTTCAGGTGTCTCAGATATGTACATACAGACTATGAACAAATTTTGTTAATTTTGCATTAGGAATTATCACTAGTTCTTAGAGAAAATACTACACACCTAAGAACTTCAACAAGAAAGCAACAAATTTGTGCCCACAATGTACAAGTTTTTTCTGTAATTAACCAAGTGCTCTTGTTCATCAATTCAACACTGCTCACTAAATTCCCTTGGATTTATGTTTATAGAAGCCTGGAGAAAGAACAAACCCTTCCATTCTTCTAATAAAATGGTAGCTAGGACAGTTACAGATGGTATCTAACTCCTGGATGCCTCAAGATGTTTTTAGTTTGCATGTTTCCTATTTCCAACGCTTGCATCTGTGTTTCCGGAACGAATCACGTTCCATGTCCTGGCACATTCTGCACATGGAAATCCATATTTTATTAGAAATATTTACAAAAATTTACAAAAAATTTACACTAAAAATTTGGTACCTCTTGGTACCTCTCAAGGATTGTCAAATATGCATATTTTGTGCTAGAGATTTGGTTAAAATTTGGAATTGATTTGCATTCACCGTGTTGGTAATACATGTTCAAACTGCATTGATACAACTGGTACAATGAATTCTCCTGGAACTAGTGTGTCATACTCTCAATGATTGAAATATCTTCATAAGTTCTTTTTCCTTCATCGTTGAATTATCTTGATCCCTGGAGATTTAACATCTGAGGAAAATGCGATGAACAGGCGAGAAAGGACGTGGATTCATCGCCTAATTTGCAGCTCCATCTGATTCACTCATTCCTCATTTCCTTGGAAGTAACTTACGCCTTCTGCAATGGCTGTACTGATATAAAATAACAGCAATCTTATCAGTAATCCAGAATTAATGGCTGTTCTCTGGTAATTTTCTCTTCGTGTGATCTGCAATATGAACAAAATTCCAAATTGAGCCGAAATTAATCGTACATTTGATAATAACAAAGAATCAAACCCACCATGGATGTGTAAAATTCCAGGAGTTCATCTCGATTTGCGTGAGTACGCACGCCGTTGGTGCTCGACCTCGACGGCGTCGCATACATGCGGTCCTACCGACGCTCCTTCTTGGGCTCTGCGACAGCGAAGGCAGCGTTGTTCTCGCAGTAGTACCGGAAGCTCGGCGACCCCGGCGATCGTGCCAGCTCCCGCGCGCCGTCGGTCCTGCCTTTCCTCCCTTGCTGCTGCTGCCGCTGCTCCTCCTCCTGCAGCTTCCGGCCACCACCAGCGGTGCCGTCGCTGCCGCTTCTCCTGTGGTTCTTCCGGGCGCGGCCGAAGAGGTCGCTGGCGAAGACGAGCCAGCCGGCCGGCTTCGACGGCGTCGCGTCCAGCTGGTCCTCCGGCTCAAGCTTGGACGTCGAGCAGCCCATGGCGGAGGGCGGTAAGGATGGCCAGGCGCAGGGTTTGTGTGGTGGTGGTCTCGCGCGAGGCGGAGACGAGGAGGAGAGGAGGCGGAGGAGGGAGATAAATAGAGGTGGATGCATGCATGGCGGGAAAGGAGGGCGTCGGGTTAATTCGGTCAGCAACTCCAACAGCAACCTCAGCTTGGAGGAAAGTTGATTTGCTTTTATCAGTTTTTTTTAAGATAATAGAAGTTTTATTGATCTTAGCAAACTACATCAGTGTGATACAACCTACTAAAAATAATCCTAGCCTTCATATAACTAAGATGTATACATCCAAAACGTACATCCACACAGAATGTTAAGGGCCACCCATGCTATCGGGTAAAATGCTCTCTGATCACTCGCTCCAATTGTTGATATGCCACTGTAATAAAATCCCATAGCCCTAGCTTCTAGAGGATAACCCAGATACAGAGCCAATGAGTAATTAAGGAGATAGCCATAGCCTAAAAAAAAGAATAAATCTTTTTTTTGTCAAAAACTATCTCACTCCTACGTAACCATAACGACCAATAATTAGCAGCCGCTACTAGTAGGATATGAGGTCACATTTCTTTAGACTCGCAAAAACCAACCCCAAACATATGTAAGACACTACAAGGTGGATGTAGGTCTAAAGCGATATGGATAATTGACCACACTGAATGAGCGGGACGACAATGAAAAAATATATATTTTATTATCTCTCCTTTCTGACAAAAATAACAGATCTTGATGTCTTACCCATTCCTCTTGACAAGATTATTATTCATTAAAACTATACCCCGACGTAAGTACCAAACAAAGATCTTGACTATTAGGAGAGCTTTTAGTTTCCACAACCACTTGTTTAGATTAGGCGTTTACTATTAATTAGTTGTCAAACTTCTTCGTATTTATCAATCACCTGACCATTCATATCGCATGAACTAAATATTTGTGTACTAAGGCATGGTTGTTAAACTCAGATGGGTTAACGAATAGGTAAGTATGCTGGTTCACCGATTCAACCGATATGTTAAGAAAATAATAATATTGTTCATATTTAGGTTTTGAATCATTAGAAGTTAGGCAAACTAGCCACCAACATATGCGTTACATGGACTATTGTGATTAATATTATAAATATTAAAATTTTAGTGATGTACTGAATATATTATTTTTTATGGTATAGAGGTTTATATTAAAAGAAGGATCTACATCAGGTACAACTTACTATAATTACTATTTTTAAATTTCGAAATTAAATTAAGAAAATACTAAACTGAGAGTTCAAAATTAGTACAAACTTAATATTTATTAACTCTGGATTTAGGAATGATCAACATTTTATAAAAATTAAAACCAAAGAGTCTATATGCTAGCTAGTAAAACTAAAAAGTCCAATAGTATTTTCAATGGCATATTTTGTTTTAACACAAACTTTAAGTACGATCCACCTACTAACACCCATATTTTTCTTATTAAATGAGATCTTCCTTAATATTTAAGAACAAAATAATTTTTACAAAAACGTCTATATTTAAAATCAGTAATTATAGAATTATATATAGAAGCCCACCGGTGGTAACTTTGTTAAGCAAAAATTAAAGCCCACGTTCCCTCAATACATATCTATGGCTACGATAATACCATCAATTTAGTCAATGGCCAGATCTTTCTAGTTAACATGAAAACTCATAGAAAATATTCAATTAGTATATGCATAGATAGATTAATTTACCTCCAAAGTCAGGAATATTGCTTCGCACGGGGCCTCAACTGAGAAAAAAAACCTTTACCTGGTTGAACCACTTTGATTCACTAAGATCTGTGCAAAACCGGTCAGTTCATCCAGTTCATGCTTGTATGGTCCTTTATTCAAACACATGCTTGTATGGTCCTTTATTCAAACACATGCTTGTATGCTTGTATGGTTTTCGGTTGTTCAACCTCCGGCCCTGTTTTTAATAACTAACTATAAGGTGCTAAATTTACATGTTTCACATTTGCATAAACCTCTATATGCAAGCACGGGCAAAGAATTGCCCACCTTTTTTGTTGTTACAAGTTAAGATCCACAAAATGCAAAATGAAACTTGGTGTAAAAAGTGAAATTAGGTGCAAGGCGAAACTACCAACACTTTACATGGTTGGAAGTGTTTCTACTCTCTCCAATCACAAATACTTGGATATTTTGGACAAGATCTAGTCAAACTTTTACTATGGATGACTTCTAAAAATACATAGTTTGAAAACATAAAAATGATAAGAGTAGATTTGTCTGGAAAAGGCTTTTCATATTCTCATAAATTTATTTGATTTCATTATAAAGATACTCTAACCTAAAATTGTGGACTAATTTCTACCACGAAGAAGTAGAAAAAGCAAAATGGCTAGAGAATTAATCAAAGGTGAAAAATACAAAATAATAATTTATCATGGCTGGGAATATTTTTCCTATATTCCTCTTGCCAAAATATATTAACTGAATTTTTACTGGAATTTTCAGAGCATCAGAAGTACTTTTAATAAATCAAAAACAAATTTCAGAATTTAAACAACACTGGAAATCCTATTTCTAAATTTCTTTCTCCCTTTTTCTTTTTCTTTTCCTTTTCCTCCCGCTGGGCCGCCAGCCCAGTACTATGCCGGCCTACTCCCGCGTGGCCCGCGCGCGCATCCCTTCGGCCTCACCTGTCAGCGCCTCACCCCGCTCGCTCTCTCTTTGTCTCTCTGCGCGTGGGGCCCGCTGGTCAGATCCCCTCGCTCGCTCGCTCTCCCTCCCGCTGACAGGTTGGGCCCGCCTGTCAGGGTCTTCTTCAACCTCCGGCCGAATCGGCCGGAGGGGATCAACTCCTCCCCGCTGTGCGATTTTGCCTCGGCCCTCAATTTTCGCCCCTCACCCCCACTATCCCGTGCAAAATTCCGCCTTCCCGCCCACACTGTCGTTGCACGCACGCTGAGATATCCAGCCACCTCGGCCTCAATCCCGAGCCCCCGAGCCCTCAAAACTCCTCCCCGCCTCCTCCTCCCCATTTCCCCTGAAACGCCGACACATCCCGAGCCCGCTAACACCTCACACCGCGTGATCTAGAGCCGCTGCCATCTTCCGCCGCCTCCAATCGCTCACCGCCGCCACCGTACCCCTCTCCAATCATTGTTGTCAAGTTGCTCGAGTAGTCATGACCAGGCAGAGCCTAGTCGACAATTCAGTTTTGCCACAAGACTAGAAGAGGCCATTGCCCATCAATATCTGACATGAAACTTCTTATACTTGTTTGGAAAATGAACACTATATCATATTCAAGTGATAATTCATCTCAGGAAAGAACATTCAAGTGGTAATAGAGAAAGCATAAGCATCAATATATTGAATTTCACTGGTACTGTGGTGCAGATAGCAACCAGAAGTTTTTCCAGGCCATGCTGTGGAATCTGAGCAATTTGTTTCTCGCTGAACAGCTCAAGCAATGTCCTCACCAAGGGTTTCACATTCCCTGCATCCTCCATCTGTGGCAATTGAAAGCATTCCATATTATCACATTTAAATTAATGATATACCACTAAAAGAAGTAAAAAAACTGTCATCAAAGAAAATAAAAAAGAAAGCATTTCACTAAAATCACACAAAAAGGCCCCCATCCACAATTTACAATCTTAGATAAGATCATGCAGAGAAGAAGTAATGACAAACCGGCTTCAGCTCTTTCCGCGAATTTTCCTGAGTGAATTGCTTGCCGCAGCTGTCCCCAAGGGTGGAGTCCTTGTCCTCAATGTCTTGCATCCTGGGGCTTTGCTCCGTCAACGAATCGTCGTCGTCGTCGTCGATTTCTTGTAGTAGGCTGAACCGGTTGAGTCTCGTGGAGTCGGAAAGGAGAGCCTGTCGAGACTTGTAGATTGCCGCGGGAAAAACGCTGCCGCGAAACCGGGATGTTCCCCTCGAATTTCGGGTCTTGCGAGGCATGACGCCTAGGGTTTAAAGCCTTTTTACGCAGAGGGGAGGAGAGGAGTCACGCGGGTACACGGCCGCAGCCAGGAGTCCCGAGCCGATACGGACCCTGATTCCCGCTCCCCCACGATTGGCAGCGAGCGAGCCCGGGCCGTGTCCGGGTTTCCCCCTCTTTCACGCTGGCCGCCGCCGGAGCTTCGATCTGCGCCGCACGGAGCTCGTTGCCGTAGAGGAAGAGGGCGGCGGTGGTAGCGGCTGCGGCGACTAGAGAGGAAGAGGAAGAGGAAGAGGCCGCGGCAGCGGTAGATAGGGGAGAGCGGAGAGGCGCCGCTGGCCGAGATGGAGTGAACGAGAGAGCTGTCAGTGGGGGAGGGGATTTTATATTATTTTCTGGATTTTATGGTGTTCATCGTAAAAGTTATAAATTAAAAATAACTAGGACTAAAATAAAAAATATCAGAGACTGACTTCACAAAACGAAGCCGTTTGCACTGTAATAGAGTGTTTTTCTATGTTGTGTCCCCAGGTGGCATGTTGAAGACACTTATATAAGTAGAGATGGCAATAGGGAATTCCTCAACGGGTAATACATCCGTATACCTGCCTCTTGGGTTAGAAATTTCCCCACCCCCACCCCGCCAATTGCTACGGGGAAAACATTATTCCCATCCTCGCCCTCCGCACGGGGATTTTTTTTCCCGCGGAACCCCCATCCCCGCAATAGGCATGTAAATCTTAAATTCTCAATTCTCAAATAGTAATTTTCAGTCAAGTGAGTCAAGCAAGACTTGAAGAGTCACCAATAAAATTCCACATTTTATATCAAAATCATAAGCATATATGCAATAACCCACTATTTCGCCACATGACAAGTTCGGAGATAGATCACAAGATCATTTATCACAGTTCATAGATAGATCTCTAATCACAAATTAAGTAACAACCAACATGAGTACATGACAAGATTATTCATCAGAGTCACCATTCATCAGCAAGGTAGCAACAACAAATTATGTTGTCCAGGCATACATATAAGAATAGAGATTGCTTAGAAGGAAATGAGCAAGAACCAGTGCAAGTCCCTACATTTATGCCTTCAAACCAGGGCAAGTCCCTACATATAAGAACCAAAAAACAAGTACAAATTAGTACAAGTTCAAAAACATGCATTATCAATTTTCAGTTGTATTGTACCTCAACCCTATCTTGGATCTCCTGAAGACAACTCCAAAAGCTTACGGTTTCTTCATTATCATCACCTTAAAAATAACAGTTATAAAAATTATTTTGCATTTATGAAAGTAGAAAATTGTAATGAATAGTTCAACATACACACCGTGATACTTGTTTCACAGCCAATCTTGTGAACAGATTAAAGCCTCCAAGATTTCTGGAGTGAGCCGGCTGCGATGTGAAAGCCCGTTGATGTTGCCTAGAGGAGGGGTGAATAGGCGTTCCTAAAAAATCTCAAAAAGCAGTGGTAAAATTCTGGTAGGAACCTCCGACCAAAATGGTAGAAGGTTCCGACCGGCTCTCTCGGGCTGACCGAAAGAGCTGGTCGGAGGTTCCGGCCAAGAACGCCGGAGGTTCCGACCCTGGAGTTCTGACACTACCAAGATGCTTCAATAATGGATAATTTTGACAGAGATCAAGTATAATGCAAGTAATAGGGTAAGAGATAAATTCTAGTAAGGCAAGATACAAAATAAGACAATAACGAGAAAAGACAACGGAGACACAAAGATTTCTCCTGAAGTTCGGATCACAAAGATCCTACGTCTCCGTTGAGGAGCTCCAAAGAGTTGGGTCTCGATCCACCCCTTGCCTCACCAAGCGACCACAAAGATCAAACTTGGTATTCACTAGAATTTACCTCTTTTCCTTGCGAAGGCGAGGTTAACCTTCACAAACTTTCCCGGGACAATCCACAACAAAAGGAAGCTCGCGGCAGACACCTAACTGTCTAGGAGGTTTCCCTCCAAGAGAAATAAGCTCCAAGCAGCCAATCCGCGTCCTCCTCAAGTGCACAAGATCCTCCTAGCCTCCTCTCAACAAAATTCACTCAATTTCTCACTAGATCCTCACAAGAATCACAAAGAATGCACTAGAACTAGTTGGGAGAGCTCAAAGAACCTTAGGGGAGGCTAAAGAATTGTTGGAATGAAGTGGTATATGCTTCCAACGGCTAGAATCAAAGTTTGAGCTTTATAGGACATGGCTTACGTCACTTAGCCGTTACTCACAGATTTTGGCCAGGAGGATCCGACCCCAGGGGTAGGAACCTCCGGCCAACACTTAGTCTCTGGCCAACTTGGCTGGTCGGAGCCTCCGACCCTGACACTGAAACTAGCCCATCCCAAGTGTATGTGTTGTGCCAAAGTGATGGACTCTCAGCTATTTGGATCTTAAGCACTTGAGTGGTCTTGGAACACTGCTTGCACCTCTCTTGATAGTACGGTTTCCTACGACTCAAAAAAAGTTCAAACGATTTTAAAATAAAACTCTGAGTCACTTCACCGTTTTGCATCATGTTTTTGTGGGGGGTCTCCATGCACCACACTAAGCAACCTGGGACTAATTCTCTGCACAATTTTCGATAAACGCATTAGTCCCTTAAACGCTTTAGCATTAATCCACCAAAACCCACTTAGGGCCTAGATGCACTTTTAATCTCCCCCTTTTTGATGATTGATGACAACACGATTAAAGCTTACAACAGAATGAATATATAAACTTGATTTTGAATGAAAGAAGATGAATTTGGCTCCCCCTAGAAATATGCATATATTAGTGAGAGTGAAGTATATATGCATATTAAGTATTTGAGAAATATAGAAAGCCTTATTCATCTATTTTCATCCGTGGAGTGTAAAATGTGATATGATAAATAGAATATAAAAAGCATATGACATGGCAAACACACAAAACATGAGAAATAAACATCACATCACATTGCATGGCATCACAAGAGCAGTTTAAATACTAAAATTAAACTTGGGCCATAATTAAATACTGAAATTAAACTCGGACCATAATTAAACATTCATTACATCACAGAATATGGTCAATACATGTCCAAAGGCCAATAGGAAATCTAGAAAAACTAGAGACAGGTGAGGGGGGTCGGAACCTCCGGCCTTAGGGTCGGAGGTTCCGGCCACACTGCAGAGTAGCCAACAAAAGTGATAGGACGCCCCTTCATTCTGAATTTTCTCTCCCTTTGGCATCAAGGCACCAAAAAGAGAGGAAAAACAGGGGAAGAAAGGACTTAGTCGTCATCGGAGGGAATGATCTCAGTGTCGCCGAACGCTGTACTGCCTACAGTGCCGGTCTCATCATCAGGGGCAATGATCTCGGTATTGCCACTAGCGGCATCATCATCTCTCTCAATAATGGGAGGAATGTGGTAGGCTGGTTGAAAATAGGGATCTACAGGTGTAAAGCCAGGCTGGAAGAGTGGAACATCTTGTCTTGCCTTTTGGCGCTTTTCTCGAACCATTGACACTGAAATACAACCATGGAGTCAAGGAAAGTACTAAGGTCAAGGAAATATTGGAAGAGCCAAGGTTACATAGGCTAGTAGAAACAGCCAGTCGGAGGGTTCGACCCAGGGTCCGGAGCCTCCGGCCAGCCCTCTTGGCCATGCCGAGACTGCTGGTCGGAATCTCCGACCTTGAGGACCGGAATCTCCGGCCGACACATGGCTGCGACTTGAACTTCAGAATTAGCCAATGCATTTTATCCAAAACTATAGATAGTTGTTCTAGATGTGAGAAGGAAGGTTTTCCACCAAGGGAAACTAGTCTAGCCAACCACAGGGGTAGAAATCAATGGTGGGCCGGAACCTCCGGGCTCAGGTGCCGAAGCTTTCGGCCAGATTTTTGGTCCGGAATATTGGGTCGTAGCCTCCGACTGGACTTTTCTGGAAGGAGGAAAACAAGGTATTTTGGTCCAAAGAAAGTGGACATGATTTTCCGTTGACCCATATATGACCAGCAGCAATCAATAAGCATATAACAATGGTCACAAATGAAGATCAACAATGAAAAGAACCAAATTTTCGCAATGAAAAACTAGCACACAAGGATTTTTGTAATATTTTAAGAAAATGAGTTGTGGAATGTTGGAGCTCCGTTTCATGTGTTGAGACCATTTTCTACACAAGAAGAGGCCTCAAAAACATAGAAGCTCACTTTGATTGACATTCGTTTGACTCTTTTTTGACTATTGATTAGTCAAACACTTAGTCATGCAATGTTTCGAGAATCTAAGATATTGAGCTTACTCCTAAGCTCGCAAAACCTCTTCTCATTTAAGGGCTTGATGAAGATATCGGCAAGTTGGTGTTCGGTTCTCACATGGGTAATGGCGATATCTCCTTTGGCTTCGTGGTCTCTCAAGAAGTGGTGGCGTATATCAATATGTTTGGTTCTTGAGTGTTGGACGGGATTATTGGCTATTTTAATGGCGCTCTCATTATCACAAAGGAGTGGGATTTTGGTCATTTTGTAGCCATAGTCTTAAAGAGTTTGTTTCATCCAAAGGAGTTGAGCACAACACGAGCCAGCGGCTATATACTCCGCCTCAGCGGTGAATACGGCAATGGAGTTTTACTTCTTGGAAGCCCAAGAAACTAGAGACCGTCCAAGGAATTGACAAGTCCCCGTTGTGCTCTTGCGGTCAACCTTACACCTGGTATAATCGAAATCGGAATATCCAATTAGCTCAAAATCACAACCCATAGAGTACCAAAGACCGAAATTAGGAGTATGCACCAAATATCTTAGAATTCTCTTAACGGCAATAAGATGACATTCTTTAGGCGCCGCTTGAAAACGAGCACACATGCACACACTAAGCACAATATCCGGTCTAGATGCACAAAGGTAAAGAAGAGATCCAATCATGAAGCGATATACCTTTTGATCCACCGGTTTGCCGTTGTTGTCGAGGTCAAGAAGCCCATTTGTTAGCATTGGAGTCTTGATGGGCTTGGCTCCCTCCATCTCAAATTTCTTGAGAATATCCTTGAGATACTTTGATTGCGAGATGAAGGTTCCATCCTTTTGTTGCTTGACTTGAAGCTCGAGGAAGAAAGTATGCTCCCCCATCATCGACATCTCAAACCTCCTAGTCATGATCTTGCTAAACTCTTCACTAAAAGAGGAATTAATAGAGCCAAAGATTATGTCATTGACATAAATTTGGCACACAAATAAATCATCCTTAAATTTTATAAGGAAGAAAGTAGTGTCAGCTTTGCCTATTTCAAAGCCATTTTTAGTAGAAAGTCGTGAAGACATTCATACCAAGCTCTAGGGGCTTGCTTGAGCCCGTAGAGCCCCTTATGAAACTTGTAGACATAATTTGGATGTTTGGGATCTTCAAACCCGGGCGGTTGCTCCACATACACCAACTCGGAGATTGGTCCATTCAGAAATGCACTCTTGACGTCCATTTGATAAAACTTGAAATCATGGTTAGCGGTATAAGCTAATAAAATTCGAATGGACTCAAGGCGAGCAACCGGCGCAAAGGTTTCACCGAAGTTGAGGCCCTCGACTTGAGTGAACCCTTGAGCCACTAACCGTGCTTTGATGCGAGTAACCGCTCCATTTTTGTCTTGCTTGTTGCAGAAGACCCACTTGGTACCGATGATGTTTTGCTTGGGTCTCTCCACTAATGACCACACTTGATTGTGGGTGAAGTTGTTCAACTCTTCTTGCATGACCATCACCCAATCCGGATCACCAGGTGCGTCCTCCACCTTAATTGGCTTCAAAGACGAGACAAACGAGTAGTTCTCACAAAAGTTAGCTACCTGAGAGTGAGTGGTTACCCCTCTTTAGATATCACCAAGAATGTTTTCAACAGGATGATCTCTTTGCATGGTATGGTGAATTCTTGGATGGTGCACCGAGGGGATTTGAGCTCGCACGGTGTCTCTTGGCTCACTAGTGCCCTCGGCATCGATCCCATCCACTCGTACTAAATCGTCCTCTTGATCAATTCTTGTGCTTGAAGGCGCCGCTTGAGTGGAAGGAGCTTGTTTGGTGCCTCTTTGCTCCTTTGACTCTTCTAGCAGCCTTACCTCTCCAATTGCCTTTTTCTTTACGTCGTGTCCCGTGACTCCTTCACCTAGCATCTCAAGCTCAACTTGCTCCACTTGGGAACCGTTAGTTTCATCAAATGTCACATCTCTCGTGGTTTCAACAATTCTGGAGACTCTGTTGATAACACGATAGGCGTGAGCATTTGATTCATATCCGAGTAGAAATCCTTCATCCACTTTTGGAGCAAACTTGGATGAACGAGGTCTCTTACTCAAAATAAAACATTTGCAACCAAAAACACGAAAGTAGGAGACATTTGGTTTTTTACCGGTAAGGAGTTTATATGCCATCTTTTTGAAAAGTTTGTGGAGGTAGAGGCGATTTAGCGCGTGACACGCGGTGTTTACCGCCTCCGCCCAAAAGATGTCTGGGGTCTTGTATTCATCTAGCATAGTCCTTGCCATCTCGATAAGAGACCGGTTTTTCCTCTCCATCACTCCATTTTGAGGTGGATCATATGGAGTGGAGAACTCGTGCTTAATCCCCTCATCATCAAGGAATTCGTCCACTTGAGTATTCTTGAACTCCCCCATTGTCGCTCCTAACTTTCTTGATCTTGAGCTCGAACTCGTTTTGGGCTCGCTTTGCAAATTTCTTGAAAATTCCTTGGGTTTCACTCTTATCTTACAAAAAGAACACCCAAGTGAAGCGAGAAAAATCATTAATAATTACAAGCCCATTTTGTTACCTCCAATGTTTAGGTAGGCTACAGGACCGAAGAGATCCATATGAAGTAGTTCTAATGGCCTTGAGGTAGTCATAATGTTTTACACGGGGTGTGGGTTCCCAACTTGCTTTCCGGCTTGACATGCACTACACACACAGTCTTTCTCAAAAATGACGTTAGATAACCCGAGGATGTGTTCCCCCTTTATAAGATTTGATAAATTCCTCATCCCACATGGGCTAGCCTTCGTTGCCAAAGCTACCCCATTGAGAATTTTACAATCAAGCAAGCTTCCGGGTTCACTTTATCTAGGTCAAAGTCCACTAGATAAAGATCCCCCTTAACCTTCCCTTGAATGCGATGGAATTATCATCTCTTCTAAAAACGGAAACATCCTTATCGGTAAACAAGCAATTATAGCACAATTTACACAATTGAGACACTGATAATAGATTGTAGCTTAAGGACTTGGCGAGAAGAACATTAGAAAGAGATAGATTGTTGGAGATGGTAATTTTACCTAGACCCATTACCTTGCCCTTACCATCATCTCCAAAGAAGATATTATCGTGATCTCCTCCATTCTCGTCAAGAGTTGCAAACATACTCCTCTCTCCTGTCATGTGGTTGGTGCATCTGCTGTCAACAACCCAACTCGATCCACCGGAGGAGTATGCCTACAAAAGAAATCAAGCTTGGTATTTAGGTACCCAAACTTGTCTAAGTTTGGGTCCTTTAACATTAGTCGCAAGCGCCTTGGGCACCCACACACAAGCCCTGTACTCCTCACAGTAGTCACCAACGAAATGAGCAATCACTTTACCACGATGATCCTTGGTGATCTCATACGATTCATAGCACAGTTTTTCTGGTCGGAGCCTCCTACCATTTGGGTCGGAGCCTCCTACCAGTCCTCTCGGTCTGTCTAGGTTGGCTGGTCGGAACCTCCTACCATTTAAGTCGGAGCTTCCTACCAGACCTCTCGGTCTGCTTGAGAGAGGTCGGAGCTTCCGGCCCCCAGACTGACCGAGGAACTTTTTATCTCCTCGGCTTGCGACGAACCTCCTTCTTTCACAAACTTGAGTCATTGCTTCCCATTGACCATGGTCCTTCTGGATGGTCTACTTTCATGAGGAGAGAAGCCAAGACCGTAGCCGTTCTTGTTGGAATGGGTAGTGAGGGTTTTGTAGAGGGTATCCTTGGATTGGAATGTTTTCAAAAATCCAAACTTCACCAAGGTACCCAACCGCTCATTCTCCTTTTTGAGCGCCTCCAAAGCTTCAAGGTTAGTAGCATATGCATCCAAATCATAATTATAGCATTTTGCACATCCGTTGCTTGTGGAGGCATTGGAGATCTTGGTGGCCTCATTGGACGTGGAGGCGCTATTCCAAAGAGTGTCAAATTGCACTTCAAGAGCCTTGTGATTTTAGTCCATTTTCACAGGATTCTCTTGAAGTGTTTCATTCACACTCTTTAGATTAGCCATTGAGTTATTGACCAAAGAGAGCTCTTTGGTCAATTCCTCAACCCTTTCCTTCTCCTTAGCCAAGTTCTCCTCTAGGACAAGGTTTCGCTCCTTCTGAAGGATGGGCAAGTCCTCTTGCCTTTCGAGGGACTTTTCTTTACTCTTCAATACCTTCATAACTCTGCCAATTGTAACATGGCTGGCTTACTAAAACCTTTGACCATCTCATCCACATCATCCTCACTTTCATCATCACTAAGATCATCATTATCAATTGGAGGAGATTTGGATGTTGAGGTTACCTTTCGTCCTTGTGCTATGAGGCACGTGGGCTCATAGTGATCGTCGTCGCTCAAGTTGTCGAAGAGACACTCCTCAAACCCGGACGATGACTTGATAGCAATTGTGGCAACCCTTCCTTCATCTCTTTCTTCCTTGCCGTTGTCCTCATCATTGGAGAACCACTCCTCTCCAATGTGAGCACGTCCGGTATTTTTCTTGACCACCTTGGATTTGCCACCCTTGTTCTTGAGCTTGGGGCAATCGGCGATGAAATGGCCGTACTCCTTGCATTCGTAGCATGCCCGCTTGAATTGCCTCCTTCCTTTGTCATCTTCCTCCCTATATCGTCCCAATAGAAATGTTTCTTTCCCCCTCCCTATATCGTCCTCTGCGCGATCCCCTAGGCATCGCTAGCCCGCAACGCAGTCCTTCCCAGGCCGATCTCCCCCCCCCCCCCCCAACCACCACACGACACCGCTTCCTCCTCTGCCTTAGCCGCCTCTCCCCTCACCGATTATCCCTCCTTCTTTTGCTCTTATCCAGAGGAAGAAAAAGGATAGATAGAGATGGCTCGCCGTAACAATCTCATCCAAATACTATTGGATTATGAGTCTTCATTGGATGATGACGAAGAATTTATTTTTCGATGGTACAACTAGTACACAATCAGTATATGGATGATCATGAACCGAAGTGGTCACAAGCGCACGCGAAACCTTGATTGGGAGCGAAGGACGGCACATACTTGTGGAGAGCGAAAACTCCAGCTTTGGGGTTTCTAATTTTTGGATTCCTGTATTATGCACATGTTGGATCCACTTTTTTGTTAAGAAATCCAAAAATCTAGAATGGGGAACCGGTATAGGGCAACTGTTGGCCATGCTATTAGACGAGGCCTAATAATTACTGCCTCTATTAAAATATAAATTATTTTTAGACGCTTTTCAGTATAAAAGTTGCATACCTTTGAAACGGAGGGAGTATATATTAGTGCAACTGGAAAAAGAAAAAAGGAAGGCCAAAAGCCTCGCGAACCCGCTGGTGGAGGACATGCACCAGGCCGTCAACTACCTCAGCCAGGAAATCTACTCCAAGGACGTCCACTTCCTCATGGAGCTCATACAGGTAAGTTACTTTCTTGGTTTCTTTCTGCTACTACTCGAAATGTGCAGCGAAATCTATGCTTTGGTGATCCTCCTGTATCATAATTCCAAGCTGATACCGGCAACTAAATATTAGATGAGTTCTCTTAGATAGAACTATATATTTTAGATTGGAGGAGTTTTTTTTATTGGGGGGAGTTTTTAAGGAGGGATTGAGAGTTTGGAGAGATGAGGCTATTAACTGATTTGTTTGGTTGAGGTACATGGAAATTTTGGTGGGATGGGGTTGGGGGATTGACGGACCTCCTTTTTAATACCCAGGGCCCTTTATGTTGTCTAGACAAATATCAACCATCCATTTGTGCTTAATATCTAGTCTCTATTCCCTATCTAAACTCCATACTAATTCACACCACTTCTACCAAACAATGGACTAGGACTAAAAATCAAATTCCTATGCTAATCTCACCATTGATATCCTCATCTAAACTCCCAATCCTCTTCTCAAAAGTTGCCAAACACATCGTTTGGGTAATGACCCAATCCTCTTCTCAAAAGTTATCAAACACACTGTTTGGGTAATGATATATTAGATGAGAAGATAGGACGATTTCTTGGTTTGGTCTTGGTTTTGGACACTGGAATTTCACGAGAAATGGTTTAGTTAGATACCTAGAATGAATGATACATAACAAATTAAATTCCTAGATTTGGGAACTTTTGCCTTGCCTTTTTGGCCTCTCCTCCCCTCCTCTATTTGTACTTATCAATTGATTGTATTCATAGACCATTTTTTTCTATGTGATTATCATATCATTGTTTACTGTCACATCCAGAATTTCCATCCAAAATTCAGATGCTTTATTGTGTATAAATCCTTGTCCAGGAATCAACCGAGACACACGTATGACAAAGTTGATACCAAAGTAATTGTCTTACAAACTTGAAAGTATTTATTACAGAGGCGAATGACACCTCTCAAATAATAAAGATCTAAGCAGCGGAATAACTACGGATGACACGACGACACCCACTCCACACGCACTTGACCAGGCTCCCGCTCAGTCCTCCCCGCTGTAGTACTTCTCTGATGATGATGGTTGATTGCAAGGTGAGTACATGAAATACTCCGCAAGCCACACAGTAAATATGCAAGTGCACAGGTATCCAAAGGATGACATAATATAGCTCAAATTGCGTAAATAGCATTTAATAAAGCATTTAAGACAATAATAAAAACAATAATCATTAGTCACTATTATCCAACACGACACCGCTCTCCAAAGCGGTACAGGCCCAACCACTCCAACCTGGAGCTACCAATATTCCATCATCCATTATTTAATTAAGGTAGTATGGGACTAATCACAGAAAACATTGCTAGGCCCGCCGATTAACCGCGGGCACGGCTATCTGAATAAATTTACTCTGACCAGAGATGTACCAATTTACCCACAAGACACAATCCATAACACATCACTGTACGCCTTAATACCACCACGATATCTCGAAAAGGGGTTGTGACAGAATCATCCATGTAACTCGCACAATAGGAGAGCCTCCTGCCAAGCCTTTGGTCTCCGGTAGGAGTGATAAGTGCCTTTCCGCAAGACGGCTCGACATCCAAACTCATGGACTTATTGACGACTGCCATGTGTGGACTTATATCAGTAGCAAATCAGCCCTAGTGCCTCCTATTAAACTCGTCACACTTCAAATCCCGTCATTACCCATTCTAGCTTGTGGTTAGTACGGGTATTGCTTCGCAACAAGTAGTCCACGAACTGATCCTTAAGTATCATAAGCACCACTAGCAACATCATGCTCACAACCCACCATTTAGTCAACTTTAAGTGGACCATTAAATTACCCTCACACGACCGCAGTCGTGAACTGAATCATCATTTCATATGAACTCAATAATGTAATCAAGGTTTAAATGATAACTTTTAAGTTATGCTATAGTTTCTAGGCATGACTAAGCAGGATCCTAGAATTATTCTAGCTAACCATTAATTAAAGCTAGCTAGTCATATTACTCTCATAGGTACAATGGTAGTTAATCAAATCAATGAGGCCATAATCAAAGATAAAGGTTTTCCTTCCAGATGACATTATAAAAATAAATGCATAGTTGAAGGAAAAGTATAACTTAAAACATATGTACAATATGCTCAAAAGTGCTAAGAAATTTGTGTGACTTGCCTTGCTGCTCTGCAAGTGCTTCAGAACCCTCCTCGAGAAATCCCGACTTTTCCGGAACATCGGCGACTAAAGGCAATAGACAGAAACAAGCAAAAAAGTATATAAGAACACATCAATAGTACAATATTATATTTTTAATAGATAGATCTTGATTTTTAATGAATTTTGCAAGTTGAATCATCCCAAACGGAGTTTGGATGAATTAGTTGTGAATTTTAGAAGTTTTAACCCTTTTAAAGCCTATTTAAAAGAATTAAACCGATTTATGACATCATTTAGGTTTTGTTTTAATTCGGGAAAAATATTTATGGCATCAACACTGAGTAAAGAGGTGGCTGACACTTGGGGCCCATAGGTCAGAGAGGCCCGGGTTCACGGTAGACCGGGTCTACCTAGGGTTCACAAGGAATCCAATGGCTTAGATTAAAAGAATTCGATCGGATGGCTCAGATTGATTTAGGGTTTTAAGTTAGATCGAAGGGCTGAGATCTAACCGATCATAGATCGGATGGCTAGGATTTAATCTAAAGATCTACGGCCGAGATTACTCCTAATCGGATCGGCCTGCGATGCTGAGGTGGTGCTGAGGTGGCGTCCTACGCAGTGACCACGTCGGCAACAGCGACGACGGCGACGGCGGGGCTCGGGTGCCAATGGTCGTCGGTGAACAGCGACGAGGTTGACCGGCGGTGAGCTTTTGGTGGTGGCGCTTCTCAGGTTGTCGGCGGTGATGATGCTCTGGCGGTCTCCGAGGGCAAGGAAGTAGCGGCTGAGACTCCTTGTGGCCCGGCGGTGCAAACCAAGGCGGTGGCGAGCACTGGCGACGGCGGAGGTGGCGGCTAGATGCAACCGATAGCTCAATGGCGGTGGCAAAGGAATCCCGTGCGCGGAGAGGATGGCTACGGCTCGAGATGGTGCTCGGAAAAGATACCAGGGCCTCGGGCAACGCTATTTAAGGGAAGAAGGAGAGGAATCCGGCTCAGGAACGAACTCCACAGCAGCGGAAAGATAGGGCTAGGGATTTCTCCCGAACGGACTCGAGCCTGAGCTTGATTTGACATGATTTGGGCTCTGGATCTTGGGGGAAAAGATAGAGGGAGATAAGGGAAGGAGAACCCCTCAACCAATTCGGAGAAAGCCCGTACAAATACGGCGAATCGAAGCGAGATTCGCGCCAGCGGCGGAGGCGATGCACAGTTCCTCTCTGACCCAAGGTCGGGGACGGACCTGACAGGTGGTGCCCACGTGTCAGCGGGGAGCGGAGGAGCGCGGCAATCGCGGGCCGTGGGCCGTGGCACGCGTGCGGGGAGAGTTAAGTGCAGAGTGACAGGCCAAATTCGGCCTAGGTGTAGGGATGGGGTTTTTAATTCATTTTTATTTTATTTAAATGCTGTAAAGCTTGTTTTATTCCTTAAAATACTTTTCTTGCTCAATTAATTCCTAGAAAATTCCAGGAGGTAAAGGATTAAGCAAAGTATTTTCTAAAATTATCTCCAGGGCAACTTTTGTTGTATATTTTCTCTGATTTTATTATTTTCACTCCTTGAGGCTTTTAAAATAATTTCTAAAATTCCTTTTTCCATACAATTAATTTAATGAAGTAATTTCAGGGTGTTACATTTACTGACTATGGTCAAGTTCTGTGTGTAAATGGTGCTAAATTGGTGGTAACAGAGTTTAGTTAACAATAAAAGATATTGGTTTTTCCTTCTCATCAAAAAATCACTAAACATTCGTTGAAACCACATCTGCTTGTCTGGCCACCTTACTAAGCCAAGAAATGCTTATGCCTTGTTCTGAGTTTTATTTGTTGAACTTGCCAAGTTGACGCATGCTGCACTTATGTTTGCATCATCTCTTATAGTTACATTCCTTGCTTGACTGATAGAATGCAGAGGACAATGATTATCCCTCCGGAGTGGCACCTTCTTTGGAGTTTCTGATAACTTCAAAGAATATTTACTAGTGCGGGGGTTTTCTCCATCGAACATAGAGTCCATTTGCCGTGTCGGTAAATCAACAAAAAGGGTAATAGGCACCAAGGTTACATTGGAGAAAAGGTAAATTTGGACTTCACTATATTGTTTTATGGTAAGTGCTAGTGAAATGTCAAATGATTGAATTCTTTCTGACAAAAATTATAATGATGATAATGTCTTTACTCTGGATAATACATGAAGTTGAAGTCAGCTTTTCTTTTTACCATAAAAGAGTACTTAGTCAAAAAACACTAAGGACTTTTGAGTATTTAGTCAGTGAAAGAAACTCAAGCTTCTTTTTGCCTACATTGCCACTAATTTGCATTTTGTTGAAATGAGATTAGGAGCGCACAACCTGAGATTTTCAGCTTTTCACTAGGAAGTCTAACAACGTAGAAAGCCTCTGGGTGACTATTATGAAATAATCATGTACGCCACTTTGCTTGGAGTAGGCACAAAATGCAATGTAAAACTAGGACATGATTTTTTTTGCTTTTCTGGTCCTGATTGGCCTGTACTCTTGCACAAAGGTCTTTTTATCACATATCATTTACTTACAATATTCTTTAATTCTTTGTATCCTACATCGTAATCTTGTAAATATTTGGTATGGGGAAACTTGCCAGTGTGTCATCTGCAAACCGTTGTTCATCTTATTCTTTAGTAAAACTCTTGGTTATGTTTGATGAGCGTTTGAACATGTTTTATGTCATCATATATCCTCAAACTTTCTGGATTTCTAGACTAATGTAGTATTCATACACTAATATTTTCCTTCCAATTGGTTGAGGTATTGGTTTCAAGAGTGTCTTTCTGATCTCACGCCGGCCACATATTTTCAGCAATGGATACAGAATCAAGTTCAATGAGGAACCTTCGTCAGAATGCAATATTGGGTACATTGTCCCAGAATGTGTTGAATCAAAGCCAAGCCTTTCAGACATCCAAGAACTATATGGGTCTTCTAAAGCACTTCCAACAACGACTATCGTTTTACCTCCGAAGAGCGAAAAGGTTGATGTAGTGAAAAAGCAGCTATCTAGCATACATCAGGAAATCCTATTGTTCCTCACAAAGATAAGTCGGCTTTCAGTCCGAGAAGATAATTTTGATCCAAAATGCAGCACAATAAATGAGATATCCATAGAAAGTGAACAAAATTACCAAGTGAGGAAGAACATACATGCTGAGTCGTATACACTACATTTGTCAGCACAAAAGGATATGGAACAAGAAGAGTGTGGCTACTACATATGGAGGCAAAAGTTCCCAGTCAAACCAAAGAATAGAGTGGATACACGTCCCGACATAGACGAGTACGTGATCACACTAGCCTTCCCACATGGTCAGCATCTGTCCCGGGGGAAACACCTATCACCAGGTGTCTATGCTTTTCTTCCTACCGAGATTTTAACGAACTTCCCTTTTGTCATTCAGGCAGACTTCCTCCTAGCATCCTCAAGAGAGACACTAGTTTTGGATAGCATGTGGAACAAAGGGATTCTTGAGTGTGTCCCGAGCGCTTTCCTGAATGCGTTTATAGCTCTTGTGGGGGTGAAAACGGTTCGGATAATATCCGCTAGCCGTCCAAAATTTCGGATAGGATAGGATCGGTCGGATAATTTTCGGATAATCTCGGATTCGGATACGGAAACGGATAATTTTTCTCGAATACGGATACGAATACGGTAAAGGCATTATCCGGCGGATTTCGGATTCGGTCGGAAACTATCCGAAAAAATTTTCGGATATCCGCATCACCCATTAGATTTATTCCTAACCTAACCCTAACCTTGGATGCCCATTCTCTCTCTCTCTGTCTCCAGTCTCCAGCGCTGGTACGGCTGACGAGCGACAACGCGACGACGCCAGTGCCAGCCGCTGCCGACCCTACTCCCTCGCGCCCGCCGCCGCCGGAGCCCGCGCCCCCGCGGTCGTCAACGCCATCCCTCGTGCCCGCCCCCGCGGCCGCCGGCACCATCCCTCGTCCCCGCGGCCGCCACCGCCGCCGGCGCCTCCCCCTTCGGGCCCCGCACCCCCATCGGCCTCCGCCGCCGCCCGGCCTCGCGCCCCCCGCGGCCACCGGCGCCGGCTGTACCCGCTCCAGTCCCTGGGCGTCGACGGCGGCGGCAGCGCGCTCGTCCCCAGGCGTTGGGTGTCAGCGGCATCGGCGGCGGCGTCAGGCGTCGGCGGCGGCGCGCTCGTCCCCGGGCGTTGGGCGTCGGCAGCGTATCTATATCCGATTCATTGTCCGAGAGGACCGTGTGACTGTGAGATTGGTCTGTGCTACCCTCTACTGATATATTGATATATTGTTTTACAAAAAATAATAGGTTGTCTCTCTTTGTTGTTTTCTAAAGTTCAGTTTGAGGGGTTTTTATATTCGAATAAATATTCGTTACCGTATTCGTTCCGATTCGTATTCGCTCCGTATCTGTATCCGGTAATATTCGATTCCGTTTTTTATATCCGAGGTTTCTGATTCCGAATCCGATTCCAAAAAAAAAAATATGAAAACGAATATGGTATAGTTAGTTTCTGACCGTTTTTGATCCGTTTTCACCTCTACTTGTGAAGTCGAGAGCCGATGCGCCAGCAATGTCACTGCCATCCATGTTCAACTTCCTGCCAGTGCATCCTTCACACGTTCCATTTCTTGAGCCAATTAGGTCTGTCATTAAATCTAAGGTTCTTGCTGAGGATATTATGCCATGTGTGTCTTATACTGCGCAGAAGATGTTCTGCAAACAGACTTCTGGACTATCCTCGAGAAAGCACAAGAATCTGGAGTGGATCTGAAGAATCTATCACCTCATGGAACCTACATTCTTAGCTGTCATTTCGATAAGAGTACATACAACAGTGTGCTTGAATTTCTGAATGTAAAAATGTGAGTGCTGAATGGTATGTGAAATGCATTGAAGGGTCCAATCTTGTCCAAGAGCTACCTGAAGATCTTTATATAGAATTTCTATATTTTGTGGCAACAAATTGCAATAGTTTTTCTAGTACAAGTATGAAATATATTCCCTTACTAAAGTATGTTGACATTTATGGTGCTTCGTCTTTCTGGAGCATATCTAGAGCTAGTCAGTTCGGTACAGACTGTGCATCCCCTCAGAAGAAGTACATACAATGGCCTATCAACTGGAACGAGGAGTTTCCCACTTACAAGCAGTTCTTTCTTCCTCTCAGTACACAGACAGCTCTGTCTGATTTCTCTAAGTATACATTTTTGATAAACTGGCTTCAGGGACATGTGAACGTGCAGGTTGTCTCTGTCTATAGCTATGGACTTAGGGGTATTTTTTTCTACTTATTGCTTATAGCTTATGTTTCGATTTTCGTTAACACGTTTTTCAAAATGTAAAACGGTGTATTTTTTATAAAAATTTTCTATATAAAATATCTCAAAAAATTAAATAGATCTATTGTTTAAGTTTTTAATAGTTAATATTTAATTAATCATGTACTAATAATATTCTCGTTTTACGTACGGCTTATAAGCCAACAGAGTAAGCTAATTCAAATACCTCTAAATCTTTGGACTATGACCGTAGATCTATAGTCGCATTCGCCCACCTTGTATGCCATTTGTTTAAGAAACAAATGGTAAATAGCAACTTAGTGGCAGAGTTGTGCTGTGCCATGCCAATCATTAACATCTATGGGAAGGTGGTGAAGAACAAAATAGAAAATAACAAGGACTTTGGAATCCTTGAGAATAATTGGGATTTTAGAATATTAGAATTCTTCGGGATTATTGGAATATTGGGAACCTTTTTAGGAATCCAAAAAACAGAGAATATTTTATGAGATTTGGAAAATTGAGGATATTTTACAAAGGTCGAGAAATTGGAGTATTTGAGGAATCATTAAACACCCCAAAATTTAGGAATATTTTGGGGATAGAATATCGGAATATTTCAGGAATTGGAGAATTAGAATATTCCGAATATTGAGAATATTTTCGGGGCCGGGGATTTGGGGATATTTTAATGGAAAATGGATTTCAAGGAAATATAAAAAGATTTATTTCAAAAGGAAATGGATTTCAAGGAATTAAGAAATTTTAGAGATTTGGGGTTTTGGATTTTGGAAAGATTTTTCGGAATCGAACCTTTTAGGGAAAACAAGGATCCGAGAACGACAGAAAACATAAAAGGGGAGGGGAACCGAAGTTTGAGGTGAACAGAGAGACATCAAAGGGTTGGAGCAGGGACAACCCGAACTTGGGAAAAGAAAATGAATTAGTTTTTTATTTATTTAATTGCTAAAATGATCTTATAACATTATAATTAATTCTGGAGCTCCGAAAAATCCGAGAAAATTTCAAAAAGTTTATTAAAGCATGGGGAATTTACCAGAAGTGAAAACCACCATGAAACAAAAGGAAAATTTATTATATATACTTGAATGCCTAAAATATTCCGACAAAACTCTAGGGAATATAAAAGCATCCAAGTATTAATTAAAATTTTAATTTGGAAATTTCAGAATTATTCAAAAATTTTCACAAACAACTTTGAGTGTATTCTTGTATTTTTATTTACCCAAAATAATTTTTATTTAGGCTGATTTTCAGAGTGTGATAGTACTTGAGTAGTGCATTTTTTTTTGCTGGCATGTCAGTTGTTGCTTAGTAGCTTTAAGGGTGCATTCGCATCAACCCAAAGAGAAAAAAAAAAATCTTCGTATTTCGTGAGCATACTTTCCGAACTGCTAAACAGTGTGTTTTTTTAAAAAAATTCTATCTACAAATTTGTTTTAAAAAATCATATTAATCTAATTTTTAAGTTTAAAATTATTAATACTCAATTAATCATACGCTAATAACTCACGTCATTTTGCGTGAGCGTTTGGTTGTCACTGTTAAGTTACTGGTATCGTTCAAACTCACGACGACCTGATGCAGAATTTCGTGATAACTCGTTTGCTACTGAGGTGAACTGCTATAGTTTCGTTTGGTATAACTGCTTTTAGAAATTTTAATGTTTGCGTGGCCGTTTCTTTTAATCTACTGTGTCTTAATGCAATGCTGAGCAAATCTTTTATGCGTTCCAAAAAAATCGTTTATTTAATCTATAAATGGAGATAATTTTTTGTTTCATAAGATTAAAGTGTGAGAAACAACAGTTAGGTGACTAAATTTATTTGATATTAATTTGGTCTTTCAAACTAATTATACAATAGTTTTTTAGGGATGGACAACAGTATCGACAAGTAGTTAAGTACTACTCCTTCCATGTTTTAGCAGACAATGAGAAATTATATCTACTAATGTGTGCTATGATCAATCTAGTTTTCTTACTACTCCCTCCGTTCTAAAATATAAATATGTATAGGATTCAAAATTGTATCATAATATAAAAATTCCTGGGGCACTTATTCTAATTCACGGAAATACATATATTTTCAACCAATTAGATGCTTGGGAGGGAATATAACAATTCAAAATTTGACTACTGAGGTGACTGAAAGGGCATTTTTTTCACTTAGCCTTAGTATTTGTTAAAAAACCTAGAAATGCTCATATTTTGGAAAGGAAGGAGTACATAGTAATACTTATCATATTGTTTTCTTGACAATAAATCCATTTTAACACAATAAAAAAGCATTTACATTTTCGGCTTATATTTGGAAACCTAGGGAGCAGAACTTACACGACTTAGGACTCATTAGGAGTACAACTAAAAGTAAAAACAATTTTCCAAGATCTAACAAGAAAATGTAGAGGCAGAGTCCTCTGCATCTCTGATTGGTTGAGCACGGCAGTCGAATCAGCCTCAAATCTTAGCTTAGCAAGTCTATCTAGAGACAAGGCCCCTGCGTTGCCTCTCATGGGCAGCTCATCTGGCGACTAAGGCAACCGTGCCGCCAGATCCCTCCACCCGTCTTGTCGCCGCAAGAAACCACGTGGCCGCAATGACGGCGGCGACGGGCCCCCCTTTTTCCCTGCGTTTTTCCTGGAGGAGGTGACGGAGGTGGAGACGACAACTGTAGAGGAGACGATAGGATCTAGCGAATCCTCGGCCGGATAGGAGCGACGATGATTGTGGTGGTGGTGGAACTAGCGTGTCGACGGCGGCCTCCTTGCTACTGGACGGGAGGCTGGTGGCCGAATCTAGGGCCTCTTTGCCAGATCTGGCGCCTCCTCGGCCAGATCTGACCGGAGCGCCGCCACGAGGGCTCGCTAGGGCTGCAACGATGATGACGTGATGGCTTGGTGGGACCACGACAACGATAGCATGGTGGCGGCTAGCAGCATCGCCATGGGTGGCGGGTAGCGCGGTGGCTCAATGGAGTGGCGGTGACGATGGCGCAGCAGCCTGGGCAGTGCTGGTTGCATCGGCGGCGGACACGTGTGGGCACTCCTCATGCGGGGGGGTGATTGGTATGGCGGCATAGTGGTCCTTAAGTAAGGACAATGTGTTAGCCTTCTCCATAGAAGGAGTAGAGATGCGTCGGCACAATGGCGGTATGAGCAAAAGACCCCTGTGTTGTCTTAAGACGGCCGAGGGCTGGCCGGCGGAGGGGAGCCAGTGCGGCGGCATACGCATGATGGCGGATGTTGCTTTGGTGGGAGGAGTTGGGGCAGTGACCATAGGGGGAAGGGAGGTTGTGGGCGAAAGCCTAGCCTAGCTCGGGCCATGTCACACCCCATCCTAGCATCACCTATAACCAGAGTGGATGCTCTGTAGGAACCGCGATGCCGGTACCAGTCCTAGGAAACCTTGCTGGTACCACGATAAACCGAGATGTATCATTGCAAACCTTGGAATAAATTATACCTTTATAAGTTGCAACTTCGGGCAAGCCCTGAGTAGCAACCTTCAAACAGAACAACAGTGGAGCAACAGCGCAGCGAGAACCCAATCCACAAGCAACGGCTTGGAATTAGGAAAGAAACCCTAAATCTTCAGCTTCAGCATCCTGAGGGGAGGGAAAAATAATGATTGAGTACTTACGTACTCAGCAAGCCACTAGGAAAGTGTGAATATGCAGGCTCCAAAAGACGGCTGGGTTTATTTCACAAATTTTTCTTTTGAAACCTTTTTAAATCCCTAAGTGTGGGTGGTCTCAAGTGTAGCTGGAAAGAGGCTTTCGCCTCGATCCTATCCGCGAATTACTTTGCAACAATTCAAGCGGACGAAACAAATTTTACTTGATTATAGTTATTGTTCAAGTCTATTCCCATACCGGTTGCCTGACCTCAACACCGGTTCAAAGTATCTGCCATCAGGCAACCTTTCTTTCACTGTTTCTTTATTATTTTTCTTTCACTTTTGTCCTTTTCAGGACATCATCCATCTCATCATCTTAGCTTCGGCTCCCAAAGCCATCATATCTCCAACACATTGCTTCCTCTCGGGTAGCCTAATATATGATGCCATCTAACATTCCAGTCCACACAGGACCGTTTTAGACCACGTAATGATTATCCATCAGCCGACCTGGCTGATTTTGGTAACGGTTCCCAACCACAAACATACTTCACAAACATTTTATAAAAACAAAACTACGCTAGAGAAATCACTTTACATCACCCACGATCGTGGCCACGACTGTTTGAATAGTTCAATTCTCTATAAAGGTGCAAGATTTTCCCAACAACGGGAGCTTACTTCCTCACTGGGCAAGCGAGGGAGATTTGCGACAAGGCATTTTAGGAGCCATTCCAGGGTACCTCATGTCCGATAGATGGGCCAGACCAATCTTAATCAAGCATTTGGCTTGTGAATCACCCCAAACTCCTCGACCAAATATTGGGCAAGCTTCCCTTTCTTGCTCTACTTAGGAACCCGGAGATACCCCCAAACACCTTATCCCGGCGTTCCACACCTACTGGCATGCGAGGTAACCTGTTCCGGGTAATTACTCAACCAGGGGCATCCCATACCACCCATGTGGTCGTACTGTTTATGATCAATGCAATTCTCCAAGGAAAAGGTCCTTACATGCGAGTACAAAGCATCCCCACCCAGGTGATCACTTTGCATCGTGGTTTTCACAAACCATCTCTTATTTCACAAACATGCGACACCGCGTGTCGGGTCAAAAGGTTTTATAAACCAAGTTTTACCATATCGACAACAAGTGTGATTTGAGTGGGACTTCGATACCCATGCTGATAGAGCACAGATGCCAAGGTAACACTGAGGTGGAGTCACAAGGAATAGGGTTTTTCAAGACCTACAGGATATTGCAGCTACTAGGTGGGTCCGTCGGATTGCCACGCAAACCAAGGCTGATCATATTATTATGCACACTTAACAATGCAATTTTGCAAATAAAACATTTTGTAAACTAGGGGCAATATGGTCAAAGAGTGACTTGCCTCAGCTTTCGTCTTCAAACTCTTGCGAAAATCCGACATCCGACGATTGCTGAAACGTTGACTACACGTGAAACAAGAAAACACACACAAAATCCTAGAAATAAAATACTATTATCGATAACTAATAGTTCATTGGGTAGATCTCAATTTTAGAAAAAAATTGAGACTTGAACGGGGTCGATCGGAGTTACGGATGAGGAGGTATGAATTTTGGAAGTTTAAGGGATTTTTCTAGAAATAGAAAAGGCTTTATTTAAATTTTGGAAAAGGAATATTCTCAAGAATATTCCCTTCGGTCACTGACATGTGGGGTCCACATGTCAACAAGAGGGGAGAGAGGCGGCCTGAGGGCTTCGGCCTCTTGGGCCAGCCTACTGGGCCTCGGGCCCAAGAGAGGAAGGAGACTAGGGGGAGTGGTCCATGGGCCTCGCCCTAGCAAGGATGACTGGTGGCCCAGAGGGATTAAGGTGTAGGTCCCCTATGTCATAGAGACATTATTGAAATGGAGTTATTTAGTTGTGGGCCCACGTGGCAATGAGAGAGGGAAAAGATTGGGGTAACTGTGCGGGCCCAGATGCCAGCAGGTTTGGCTCAGGGTGGTGAACGAGGGTGGCGGGGCATTGACAGCTGGCGGCCACTGAATGGTGCCAGCGAATTGCCGTGAGCCGACAGCGACGGAGCACCGCGGTGGAGAGCGGAGAGGATGGCGAGGGAAGTGGACGCCTCAGATGGGGCGAACGGTGGTCGACGGCGGCCGGTGACGACGTCCAAAGGGCCGCGGTGAGAGGAGATGGCACATGGTGGTGGCGGAATCGCAGGTGTCGACGATGGGGCTCAGCAAGGGACTTCGGTTCTTGGGGTAGAGGGAAAAGAAAAGAAGGGAAGGAGAGGAAGCTCAACGGGGAAGAAAACTACAGCGGCAGTCTTGGGAGCTCGAGCTTAGCCAAGCGTGATGGCACGGTGAGGCGGGAGGTGTGGCTATGGTGAGGGAAAGAAGGGGAGTAGTTACGTATTTACTTACGACGACGAAGAATAAAACTATCACTATATTTTTTTCCTTTTCCTAGTTCTTTCAAGCGCAGGATAACCCCAAGGGGTTGTGGGTTTTTTTCTACCAATCGGGGCTTTCCCTTCACCGGCCCCATGGGGGTGGTCCACAGGGTTCATAACTACCCCTCTTACTATAGGACGTTTACCTAGCTAACACTTAGATCTGGCTTTACCCAAACTTTTTTGGTTCACCCCAACATTACCCACTTGTCCGACTATTGCTAAGCAGTTTTGGGATACCAAACGGACCTCCCTAGATGGTAATCTTAAAGTGGCCAATTTACCATCTTTTGTAATTAGTTTCGCTACACGGACGAGGGCCTCAGCTTTATAGGGGGCAGCGGTGCACACGGACGAGGGAGAGAGGCAGTGGCACGGAGCTCGGGGCAGCAACAATGGCGGTGGCATGGAGAGCTAGGAGAAGACTGGCATGTGGCGGCTGGCGGGCTTGGGTCGCGCGCGGTGGGGCGTAAGGGGACGACGGGAGGTTGAGGGTTCAAACGGCGCCGGGCGACCAACATTGACACGACGGGGGCATCGACAGGGCGGTGCCGTCCTCGTGGGTATTACATCGAGTGGGCGACAAGCGAGAGAGAGGAGTCCGAGGAGGGAGACGGTTGCACATGGCTTGGCTAGGCGGCTATCTGCCACGTAGCCGATTGGTAGGCCCTGATGTTGGCGAGGGGGTGGGGCGCGGGCGAGCGCGTGCTAGCAAGCGGGCGGATAGCACGTGGTTAGCTGGGCCGTGGGCATCGAGCGCAGGCATAGCGGGGGTGAGGGAGGCCAGGTGGGCTGCGGTGAACTAGGCCACCCGGAAGGGGAGAGGAAAGGAGGGGAGAGGTCGAGCGGCTCACGCGGGGAGGCTGGTGCTGGGCCCGGCCAGGGAGAAAATAATGGGAAAGTAGTTCGGTAAGGAGAGAGAAGGAATGGTGGGATGGCTGGATGGGAAGGAAAAGAACACGGCCCAAGATGAACAGTGACCCCTTGTAATTTTCAAAGGATTTCAGAGAATGTTTTCAAAAGGGATTTTAATGAAATTTCAAATTAAAATTTGATATTTGAGGTTAGAAAAATCGAGAGATTTCAAACAAAGTGTTAAGACTGGAATTTGGGCATTTCTTTGAAATGGGTTTAAACTTTGAAGAAAAATTCAAGGAGGGGATAGGGAGGGAGTTCAATGAGATTTGAAATCAGAAATTTCGAATTTGGATCATGGATTCGGAAGAGGAGTTTTTAATGGAAATTTGAATTTTGGCGAGGAATAAAATAAGGAGAATTTTAATGAGGGCTCCGAAGGGAAACTCGAATTACAGAATTTGAATTCCGAGGTTTTAAAGTTGGATCGGGATTTGGTTTGGAAATTTGGGATCGATATTTATGGGGTTCAAGGAAAGGATTTAATCGAGATCATTGGTACTTAGGTCCTTAATTATATACACAAAGATCCAAAATTTTTGAAAAATAGGGTCTTTATTAAATAGTTTTTAAACAGTCCGGAAAACTGGGGCATTACAGGACGGCAATAGCAACGCTTTTAGGCGCTGCAATCCTCCTTGGGGGTATTGTCGAGATGGCTCCCTCTCCCTCTCTGGTAGACCCTCCAGGTGAAAAACCAAGTCCAGCATTTTTTGGATCGGTGATGGTGGTGCTTTGGCATTATGACCTTCCAGGAGGCGTCGTCTAGGAGGTCCCCTTTTTTCCGACCTCCAATTAGTTTAGGCTTCGGCAGTGCTCTTGGTAGTCGCCATTGGTTTGCTTGAGGGATGAGTGGATCTTCTTCTCTCTCGTCCTTTGCCTTGACAACCCTTTCTTTGTGGGGATGGCCGGGAGTTCGAGCGTGGTACTCTGCTTGCAGATGTTTAGGGTGGTGCATCTATGCCTTTTTAGGGTTGAGGGCAATCCGTCATGCATAGCGGCAGCCGGCTTGGTATAAGCTCTTTTCTCATGTTTGTGTAGGAGTCGTCAGCACGTGATGCTGTGTTTTTGTTTTTGTTTTTTTCCTAATCATAATAGCCTCTTAGGACTGTTATCTTGTATTTTTTTTCTGCTATATTAATATAAAACCTTGCACCATCCTATGCAGTTCGTTTAAAAAAATTCTTTGCTTACCATGAGACGCAATGAAATGCAGCAGCACCCAGCTTTCATGGCAGCGATAGATAGTGGAAGCCCGACTAGACTTTGGATCGCTGGAGTCTTGGCATGGAGGGCTTCGTTTATGTTTGCCAAAGGTAGTAGTAGTAGGCGGCGTACTTAAGATTCCCAAAGCGATATTCATGCGTGCATTGGTACTTAAAGGATAGGTAACCACGTCCTTCTTGCTCCTTTCCAAGGCACTTGGCACAAAAAGGCTACACAAGGTTTCAAAAGGCTACACAAGGTTTCTCAGCATTGGTGAATGAAAATAACTCCCTGCTTTCTGTGGCTCTGCTTTCTAGCATACAGTCCAAAATATTTTTGAAGGTGACCTTCTATCTCCACCCTTTATTAATGCAACCGTACAAAGCTGTTAATCAGATTTATAGATAGTTTGAAGGTAAGGAAAAAGGAAAAAAAGAAAAAAGATCACGTACAACGAGATAAGTTATCAGTGTATGATTAATTGAGTATTAATTATTTTAAATTTAAAAAATAGATTAATATGATTTTTAAAGCAACTTTTATAAAAATTTTTTAAAAAATACATTGTTTAACAGTTTAGGAAGCATGTTTAAAAAAAGAGAAGATTTTTTCTCCTAACATATTGTCTCGAACGCAGCTTAATACTGCTTTAGAAAACGGTGGATGTAGATAATCAGATTTAAATGATCTGCATAGATGGACGAGATTTCTTATGGCGAGAGGATCCTAGTCCAACTTATATGGTGGTGCAAATAAGTCATACATTTTATAAATTGATAGTCTAAAAGATTGCTCTGTCATGGATCTCACGCCATGGCTTCCACATAGCAAACAACCAAAGCTAAGAAACACACAGTAGAATAAAAGTTGAGCTGCAGTGAGGAAAAGGAAGTGCGCATATGCAAGCCTGGTTTGCATCAAAGGCGAAACCTCTTTGAATGTATTATATTATTGGTATTGTAGTACCATGAACGGTACAGCTTCGCTTCACATCACTACAGTACAGACTGCGCTTTCCCAGCCACTTCTCTGGCCTTGAAGTGAGCGGGTTTTCGTTCGCACAGACGTGGCAGATGCAGCATCCATCCTTCTTGCTTCGCCGCTAAGATAATATTCTTTCACTCTCCAATAATTATCACTGTTAACTACGACCGTCTCACTTTGAACCATATAATTTTTTTACTTTTAAATGATTATGTTATAATGAATGAAAGTTATATGTGTATTTTTATGTCGCAACAACTTCGATAATACAACATATTTTTAATTTTTAAGTATTTATATTTTTTTAATAAAAAGACAAATAATCAAAGTATAAACATGAATAATAACAATGATAATTATTCGAGAATGGAGGAGAGGGAATATCATTGTCAGGGAATAAAACTGCAAACAACCTTTTGGAGAAACGAAGAAGATCGTTTTTCCGCCATTTAGAGCATCTTCAATAGACATGTCAAATTTAACTCTATATTACCGTCATTTAGAGCATCTTCAACGGACATATCAAATTTAACTCTGTATTATCTCTATTTGGCATCCTTGGCATCAAGATTTCTCTCCATATTGATCTGCACTTCAACATACTCACCAAATCACACTCTCCATATTAGCAGGATCTGCACACCAGCCTCTCATCCTTTTTTTTTCTTACTTCTCTCATTTTTCTCTCCACCAATCTCCCACCTCTGCTTCGTGCCTAGTTCACCACCTAAGGAGGAGACGGCGCGGCGATGTGGAGGTCGAGGCGACAGCTCGACAGCACGGTCGATGAGAGCCAGTGCGAGCGTAGGAAGCACAACCGACGATGGGGATGGTGTTGTTAAAAGAGGGACTTGCCAAAGTTTGAAAATGAACCGTATCTAATGATAAGTATTCGCGAGTAGTAAAGAAATCAAACACAAACCTTTCAAATTTGCTAATGCATGAGGGACCAAAGATACCTAGCCTAACTCAATGGTCCCTTGTTCGCTCTTCCATGGCCAAAAGGCGGCCGGTTAGCGTCCGCTCTCTTTTCATCAGTCCCCTATAGCTTCTATTTAATTTTTATGCTGCAGTAGAAGATTGATGCCGGTATAGTATCTAATACTCTTCACGGTAAAAAAGATGTTATTTTAGATAAGTCAAACATTAAAAATTTTAAACATCAATATATATTTAAATATTTAGCCTAGATATATGTGAAAATCATATGTATAGAGCATATATTCACAACATTATAACTCCATGGTTTTTTAAAAAAATTGTAATAGAAAACCTAACCTAGCGGTAAAATTTGTATATTGAGGACTGTTTTATTATCTCACGCCTCCATTGTATTGGAGAAATTTTGGATAATTTTCGTAAGAAGTAAACTAATTTCTGTGACATTACTACCTCCATCTAAAAAAAACTTTATTTTTAGTCCATTTTAATTATATCAATACAAAAACTAAAAAAACTAGAATAATTTACACTTTAGCGAACTCCAATGTATTTCTTATTTACTTTAACAAATTTTAATGTATTTGTTTCTAGTTTAGCAAATTTTAATACATTTATTTTCACCTTTAATAAATAAAGTCTTGTGAGATAAATGAGATTGACAAAAATATGTAAGTTATTTTAGACGGGAGAAAGTATTAGCGCGCATGACTACTAGGAAATTGAAAAGATTTGGAGTGCAGGAAGGTGTAGCGGCGCAGGGCACTCAACGGTCAACAGACGCGACCCCATAATAAAACCGGCGAAGAAGCCCAAGAAGGCAGGCAGGCAGGCAGGCAGCCATCTTCTCCCCTTCCAAACCTCCCCACCGTCCGTCTCTCACTCACACCATCAACAGTTGAGCTGAGCTTGGTGACCGCGGCAACACAGATGTCGTCGTCGTCGGCATCGCTGCCGGCACGGGCGGCGCTGGCGCCGCGGGAGCACGTGGAGAGGATCCGGCACGAGCGGTACTACATCGGGCGCGAGGAGCAGAACCCGCTGGCGGAGGACGTGCACCAGTCGGTGAACTACCTCTCGCAGGAGCTCTACTCCAAGGACGTCCACTTCCTCATGGAGCTCGTCCAGGTCTCTAAACCATTACACTATTAGTGTGTGTGTGTGTGTGTGTATATGTATATATATATATATATATATATATATATATATATATATATATATATATATATATATATATATATATATATATATATTGCTCTCTCCTTTTGCTCGTACCGGTATGTAGCTACTGTTTCTTTCTTGTGAGTTAAACTGCACTCCGTCCGTCAAAAAAACAACCAAATCGAATAGCCTACGTCCATATGTCCACATTCCTAACTATGAATTGATTTTTTTTACCGAGGGAGTACTGTATACTTTTCCTATTGAGGCTTCTGTTTGTGTTATAGTTATTTTCTACAATGCAATTCTCCCTCGTCGTCACAAAGTATTTGTCCATTTGGTAAGGATATAAAAATGCCTTCCAAAATACTAATATATATAATTGTCTTCCAAAATATTTGGGTAAGGATATTTATAGTAGATTTTCACACATGAAGATCATCCGATCGATTAGTTTTGTTTTGAGAAATGGCATCCATGCTATTGTAAATATCTACAATTAAAAAAAAATCTGTGGTGTACACGATGCATCATGTTTATTCAGACATGTTTGGTGTTACAAAAAGATGTATTTGTTGGTTGCTTAGTTTTGTACTACTTAATTTTTCTCTATTTGTTTTCTTTTTTGTGAAGTGGAAGTGACATTTTTTTTTTTGCATATTTGCAATTTGTTTAGAGGTTTTGCCCCCAATGTTGTGCATGCTGTTTAATAAGAAGTGACTCTTTTCCTTGGGTTCTCTGCTTGTCGTAACTCACCGTATGGAATTACATGCTCTTGAACCTAATGGCTGGCCCGATTTAAACCTCTGGACCCACTTGTCAGTTGCATAGAAGCAATGCATGTGTTGTATTGTAGTAAGTCGAGTAGAAGCTAATGATGATAGTGGTATCTGCCACCCTACCACCATCTTGAGTTGTTGGTATCTTCTAAGAACAGTAGATATTTATACATGTAGCTTTTCATAGTGTTATTATATATGGATTAATATTTGGTAGTGAATTATATACGATTTCTCCTAGAAATTATATAAAACCTTTTCAAGTTTATGATTTATGATATATTATTTTGAAATTCATTGCAACGCATGGGTATTTAGATAATATGCTCTTATTTAAGATGATGATACCTTACTGGTTACTATACAATTGAGAAGAGACACACATGGTATTTTCGTGAAAGATAAAATGATTTAGTACAGTTGGAGAATTTGTTCTTCTGACTCTTGTATCACTAAACATCATTTCTAGGGTATATCTATGTTTTTAGTCTTAAAAATATGATGAGCAAAAAGATCAAATTAAGATCCAGTCCGAGGGAAAACAAAGAATAAGAAGAATGTGCTTAGTCCGTTAACTTGCGAGTACTTTGCTGCCTTTTGTCTCACTGGAGGCGATTGTATCCTGTCCAAGTAAAAAATCAATCCATTGTTAACTTTCTTAATTCTCACCAGTATTTTGAATAGTATTATGTCGTGGTTTGGGGTGTCAAAATGCTAGGTTTTAGTTTGTTAAATCACGTGCTGTCATGATGTTACGTCTTTTTTGGGACATTTGGCATAAGTCTACTAGAAATGAATTAAACCCTTTCACTTTTAATAAAGTTATTACTAGTCTTGACTTTCGTATCAGTCCAACTGTAAATTAATTTAAAATATTTACCAACATCATTTGTTTGCAACCAACGACGTTAGGCCATGGACCTATTCCATCTAGTGCCTCGGGACGACAGTGGGTTGGTGGACAGTGCCACGACGGTTGGGGCGTGACATTGGATTTGGGGCTTTAGTGTCATTAGATCTAACGTGTTTGTGCTTAAGTTGCAATGGAGGGGTCTCTTCTCCTTTGCTTTCACTCGATGGTGTTCGGTGAACGAAGGCACTAGGGCCGGGAGCTATTGATCTGGATTGAAAAGATCTAGCTGGTGGTAGGGGGCAGCATGGCGAAGGAGCTGGTTAAAATAAGGCAGCGTAGCGAAGGAGTCGGTCAGAGAGAATGGAATGCGGATGAGAGGTGCAGGAGTTTGGGTTGCGGATCAAGACCGACTCAGTGTCGTTTTTAGCACGACAAGGCTCGTCATGCAGCAAAAGTTTGAAGCTTAAGGTGGTATTCTTTTCGGACTGTGGCTTATGGCTTATGCCTCGGTTTCCGTTAGCATACTTTTCGAAACGTAAAACGGTGTGCTTTTTTTAAGAACTTTCTATATGAAACTATCTCTAAAAAATCAAATAGATTATTTTTCAAGTTTTTAATAGCTAATACTTAATTAATCATATGCTAATGATATTTATCATTTTACGTATAGCTTATAAGCCATACACAAAAACCAATTCAAACACCCTCTAGTCTTCTAGTCTTTTCTTTTTTATTCTTATTGTTGATTCTCTGTTACGAGACTTAGAATCTAAGTATTTCATATAATATTTGACTATGTGTATCCACATGTGGATATAGAGGCCAAGCATTATCTTAAAAAATATAAAGTTTTAAAATATGGGAGAGTAAATTTAGCAAAACTCTAATGACATGTTTGGAAATTGGATTAGGGAAATGCTATCCCATTCTCCAAAGGATAAGTTTTAATCTCAACCATCTATTCACCTCAACTCGTTTTATCCCAACCCTACATCCATTGTCATTTCCCAATCCCACTCTTCATAACCTCCATAACCCATTATCCAAATGTGAAAGTGTAGCTGTACGACGAGAGCGGCTACAGTAAAAAATTAAAAACAAATAAAATATTGAAAAAACAAAATATTAAAAAAATCTAGTTAGTTTTATACCACTAATTTGAAACTTTTATCTTTAATTATGAAACTTTCAATTTAATTTTTGAAACTTTCAACTCAAATTTAAAAACTATCAACTAAGAATTTTAAAAAATCTACTCAAAATTTAAAATTTTCAACCCAAAATTTGAAACTTTTTAATTAGATTTTTAAAACTTTCAACTAAAACTTGTTATTTATGTATTATTTTATAATTAAAAATTATTAAGTACTAATGATAATGATTAGAGAGGGTGATTAGTGCTTCAGCAGAAGGTTTAGACGTACGGCCTGCTACACACGCGGGTTACCTTACCCCACGCACGCACTAGCCGCTCTCTTATCCGAAACACCCCCTAACCTTCAAGGAATGTCTATCACCCACCGCAGGCTGGGGTTTTTATTTTCCATAAACCACACAGCTTTTATGGCAACCTATATATCACAAAACCCAGTTCCGTTAATTTCCCATCTCATGAGAAGTGGCCCCACCTGTCAGTCTCACTTCCTTCCTCTTCTTCCTCACTTTTCTCACCGGATGGCGTCACGAGCTCGAACGGCAGAGCGAACCTGGCGCTGGCGCCCTGGGCTGCGGCGGAGCAAGCTTAGCGTTCAGTGAGGAGCAAGCGAGGGCATCCTCCGTGACCGCCGCGTGTAGCCTACAGCCCTCGATCTCGTGACGCCGCCGCCGCCGCCGGGGGGTCCCAGCTCCGCTTGGGGGGTCATGGCCATCACCTCCGTCATCTGCATCAACCGGTCAGATCTGGCCATTTGGGTGCGGCCGCGAACATTCTCCACGAATCTCCGCGTCTTCATTGGGGATCGATCGATGGAGCGCTGCCTCTCCAGCGCCGCATGCGGGAATTTCGATCGATCAATCGATCCAATGTGGATGATGACAACGGCGGCGACGAGCAGGGGTTATTTGGCGGCGCCGGTGCACGGCTGTGATGGTGCATATGCTCCTCTCCCCATTAATACCATTCCCACCTGTTAATCTGTTATTCAACGGAACGGAAAGGAATGGGAGTCAGATAGAACCGGTGTTTTTGAAATTAGATGTCTCAAGACCTGTGGTTTAACTGAAGCAAACATCAAAACTTGAATGAATGAGCTTGTGTGCAAATAATGGGGTTTGCCTTGCTGAAATGGATGACAGAGTCTTGAATGCATTTCTCTTAGTGAATGTCTTGATTGCATATGATGTATATCCCACATTCTGTAAGCTTGTTTTTATCTTTTTGCATACTGTTGTGCTACTAGCAAATAATTAGCACTGAAAGCATTGTGTATATGACTATACCACATAAGATCTTCATTCCCTACGAATGCGATGGGATAGTCTGATATCAAGAGCCTATGTTGAAATGCTGTAAAATATCCTGAACTTGTGAGCCTACATATTTGCTTGTTTCTCACATCTTATTAGGCCAACAAATATTTATCCTTTTAGCAAGAGACTTTTTGCTCTGTATGTTGAATACAGGACAAACTAGTCTGCTTTTATTGTATCTTTAGTAAAATAAATGCTATAACTACAAGTCTAATTTAATATTTCATTGTTTGAAAAAACAGAATGCTGAAGATAATAGTACCCTTCTGGAGTAGCACTTCATTGGAGTTCTAGTTACATCAAATGATATTACTGGATCTGGTGCATCAGCTACTTTGCTCTTTTCAACAATGAGAAGGGTTTCTCCCCAGCCAATATAGAATCCATTATTTCGTGTGGGAAAGTCAACAAAAAAGGGTAATAGAGATCAAGGCTACATTGGAAAGAAAGGTAAATGCTTGGAACTCACCAAATCTTTCATGTTCTTCTTAGCTAGTAAGAATCTTATTTTCTATGCTATTCGTTTAGTTTGATTTGACGCAACATTAGTTCAAGCCGTTCTTGTTAGGCAGTATGATAGCTGCAACTTATATGGAATGCAGATGGCTTAAATTTTGTTGGGTCCTTAATGAGATGGTGATCAGATCTAGATTATAGTTGAAGTCAGTAACTCCAGGACTATATTATATGTATTTTTCTAATCATGTTTTGGGTGGATCATAGTCCGGAATGCGTATGCTACGTTGGATTTGTGGTCATACAAGAATGGATCGAGTCTGGAACAATGATATACGTAATAGGATAGGGGTAGCACCAATTGAAGAGAAGCTTGTCCAACACCGGTTGAGATGGTTTGGACATGTTCAGCGCGAGACCTCCAGAGGCACCAGTGCATAGTGGAAATCTTAAGGCGCGACAGCAGTGATGTTAGGAGAGGCAGGGGAAGACCAAAATTGACATGGGAGGAGGCAATAAAAAGGGACTTGAAAGGATGGAATATACCCAAGGATTTGTCTTTGAATAGGTCTGCTTGGAAAGCAGCCATTTACGTGCCTGAACCTTGTTTTGCGGCTCCTGTTAGGTTTCAACTCTAGCCTACCCCAATTTGCTTGGGACTGAAAGGCTTTGTTGTTGTTGTTGTTGTTGTTGTTGTTGTTTTGGGTGGATCATGTATCACATTGATAGTGCAGCTGGGTTATGCGCTTGAATTACCATTCTCAGTCTTAAACACAAATATACCCCTGCGTTTCCTGCATATTCTTGAAAAAAGCCTTCCCATCCTAGTGTTTTAATGTTTTCATATTGAGAAGATAATAGTGTTAGATCAATAGTTATTCAGGAGATGAATAACATTGTTTGAATATGGACATATTTTATGATTTGTTGGGACCAAGATATGTTTCAAAATATTAGCAAGAGGGTGAATAAACTTACAGACAAAATTGATGCACCAAGGACGTTTTTTTAAAAAAAATGGCCAGAAGTTTCAGCATTCAGTGAAGGAGAGGAGGGCTTGTTTTCTGACTTATATTTTCATTCTCATATCTTTCTTGAAAAAGAACAGATCATTTATCGTCATATTGCTTTTAATACTACTACAAATCATCTTTGTGTCTTACAATATATTGGATAACGTATATGCGTAATTATTTTGATTCTTAATAAATGTCAATGTATAAATTTCTTTCTTTTGTTGTCGTCTTTGGCAATGCTTGTCAATTTTACATAATGAGCATACCTAGGCCTGCATTGCGTTCTTGGATTGGTCCTCAATAGGCTAAATCATTTTGAAACCTAATCCTATTTAATCTACCTAAGTTTGAGTTGTGCTAGGTAAAACCATGATCACTTCTTTGTCCGAGCATTCTTGTTTTCCTCAACGGAAAAGCCTGCTTCTTCAGCAATCCCTCAATAGGCATGGTAAGGTAGTTCATACACTTTTAGGCATGGAGAAGTAGAGGAACCCATGTTTGCACGTTCACTATGGATAGTAATTATGGTCATGTAAAATGATGAGTTCCCTGTGATCTGTTTTTTTTCCTGTTGATAAGGTGCTAAGTGATTTATAAGGTACCAGTATATAATTAATTACCTGTTGGAGTTTGACCAAGATAGGATAGCTATCACAAATATACCTTCATTAAATCCTACAGATGATTCAAGATTTTTAAAAATGTAACTTAAGGGTGGTACTATATATTGATCAAAGACATTATTACAAATAAATTTTAAGCAATATAGTACTACCTCCTTTTCATATTGTAAGACATTTTACTTTTTTCTAAGTCAAACATCTTTAGATTTGATCAAGTTTTATAGAAAAAAAGTAGCAACATCTACAACACAAAATTAGTTTCACTAAATGCCAACATTGAATATATTTTGGTAGTATTATGTTGTGTCAAAAATGTCTTAAATGTTCACACTCGATGGACTCCCTAGTTTTGTGTGCCTAGTGTTAGTATACATTGCATACTATGGTAGATATAGCTGGAATAGAATCAGTCTGGGTTTGTATCCAATTGGTTCCTTCCATATTTCTAACTAGATTGATTTGATTGACAAGTCACATATTTTATTCGTATTACATTGCTCTCTGGGTCTTTACAAATGGATTATTCCTCTTCCATCTTCCCTTCCCCTAGCAAGACAAGATACATAAAAGATCGTTTACAAAGAAACTGTTCCAGTTTATTAATATTATTTTTTTGAGATGGGTATCATATTACTCATCTAGTTCAACAACGTCCTCACTTTGATTTTAGGAGTTACAACTTGTGGTTCCATACATGCTTCTGATTTATACCTAGTGAATGATTTAAACGTTATAATATGACATCTCTTCTTTGATTCAGGCATTGGATTCAGAGTGTGTTCTGATATCGAGCCAGCCCCAATATATTCAGTAATGGCTATCAAATCAAGTTCAATGAGAAACTTGTGCTGAATGTGGTATTGGATACATTGTCCCCGAGTGGGTTGAATCCAGACCTAGCGTTTTCAGACATCAGAGCAATATATGGGCCATCCAAAGTCCTTCCAACAACTACTATCATCTTACCTCTGAAGAGTGAGAAAAGTTGATGCAGTGAAGAAAACAACTGTCAAGCATGCATCCTGAAATGCTATTTGTTTCTGTCAAAGATCAGGTGACTTTCTGTTAAGGAGGATAATTGCAATCCTAAGTGCAGCACTGTTAGTGAGATTTCAATATCTAGTGAAGAAGAATTTCCCAAGTACGGAAGAAACATGCTCGCAGAGTCTTACACACTCCATTTATCAGCTTTAGAGAATGGGAAGCGGAGAAGAAGAGTGTGGCTGACTATATGTGGAGGCAGAAGTTCCCAGTCAAGCCAGAGAATAGAGTGGACAAACGCACTGAAATTGATGAATGGGTCATCACTATAGCCTTCCCTCATGGCAGCGCCTATCCCGCGGGAAGCAGCTGTCACCAGGTGTCTATGCTTTTCTTCCTACTGAGATGGTAACAAACTTCCCCTTCATCATTCAGGCAGACTTCCTCCTTGCATCTTCAAGAGACAACAACAACAACAACAACAACAAAGCCTTTCAATCCCAAGCAAGTTGGGGTAGGCTAGAGTTGAAACCCAATAGAAGCTGCAGATCAAGGTTCAGGCACATAAATGGCTGCTTTCCAAGCACACCTATTCAAAGATAAATCTTTGGGTATATTCCATCCTTTCAAGTCCCTTTTTATTGCCTCCTCCCATGTACAATTTTGGACCTTCCCTGCCCTCCTCTCTAATATCCTGTCGCCGCCTTAGGATTACCACTATGCACTGGTGCTCTGGAGGTCTCAGCTGGACATGTCCAAACATCTCAACCGGTGTTGAACAAGCTTCTCTTCAATTGGCTTGCTACCCCTAGCCTATCACGTATATCATCGTTCCGGACTCGATCCATTCTTGTATGGACCACAAATCCAACGCAGCATACGCATTTCCGCACACTAACTGCTGAACATGCGTCTTTTGTAGGCCAACATTCTGCACCATACAACATTGCCGGTCTAAATTGCTGTTCTATAAGAATCTGCCTTTTAGCTTCTGTGGTACCCTCTTGGTCACAGAGAATACCCGATGATGTGACGTCCACTTCATACCACCCCGCTTTGATTCTATGGCTAACATCTTTCATCGATATCCCATCTCTCTGTGATTGATCCCAAATAACTCGAAAGTATCCTTCTTTGGGCATTTTTGACCATCCAAATAAACCCCTCTCCCTCATGTCTGCAGTCGCCGGAATTCACATGCCATATTGGTTTTTCGTTCTGCTGAGCCTAAACTTTGGACTCTAGAGTCTGCCGCCCAATAACTCTGTTTCCTATTTATCCCGCTCGGCTTTCATCAACTAACACTACTCGTCGCGCGAAAAGCAATAACAAGGACAAGGGCCATCCCCTTGTATGTCCCTTGTGACTCATCCATCACCAAGGCACATAGATCGGGGCTCAATGCTGACGCCTTGATGTAGTCCTATCTTGATCGGGAAGTCCACAGTGCACCATCACTTGTTCGAACACTAGTCACAACATTGTTGTACATGTCTTAATGGAGGAAACGTACTTTTGTTGGAACTTATGTTTGTCCAATGCCCCATAACATTCCTTGGTATCTTAGTCGTGAGCTTCCTCCAAGTCAATAAAAACCATGTGTTAGGTCCTTCCTTCTGCTCCCTATACCGCTCCATAACTTGTCTTACTAAGAAAATTGCTTCTATGGTTGCCTTTGCCGGGCATGAAACCAAAATTGGTTTCATAGAGACCGCCGGCGTCCTTCTCTTAGGCGATGCTCGATTACTCGTCCCATAGCTTCATCGTATGGCCTCATTCAACTTATTCCTCGATTAATTAGTTGCAACTTTGAATGTCTCCCTTATTTCTTATAGACTCGGGTACCAATATAACTCCTCTCCACTCATCAGGCATCACCCTGTTTGACCGAAAATGTTGTTGAACAACTGGTGGCATACTATACGCTATATCCCCTAGGCATCTCCACACCTCGATTGGGATACGCATCAGGACCATTGCTTACCCCCTTTCATCCTTTTTCAAACGCCTCTCTGACTTCGTGCTTCTTGGATCCTCCGCACAAAGCGCCTATTGGTGTCATCAATAGAGTCATCTAAACTGAAACGGGTTTGTTGTTCCGCGTTCTCACCATTGAACAACTTGTTCAAAACTATCTTGCCATCTGTGTGTTGATCTCATGCTCCTTTACCAAAAGCTGCTCCTCCTCGTCCGCTAATGCACTTTAACTGGTTGAAGGGTCCTCGTCTTCCTTTCGAGAACCTAGCCATCCTATAGATGTCTTCTCTCCTTCCTTTGTTACCAATCGTTGGTAATAGACCTTCGTGACAGCCCGCCCTTTTGCCTCACTCCCAGCATGCTTTGCCTGCCTTCTTTTGCATCTATAACTTCTCTATATTGTCCGCACTCCTATCATGGTATAAACGGCCTATAGCATTTTTCTTCTCCTAATAGCTTTTGGACGGCCCTTCATTCCACCACAAGTTTCTAGGTTCGCATCCAGCTCCCTTTAGTCAGTGCCCACCACCTCTGAAGCCACCTCCCGGATGCATGTTGCTGCCATCTTCTTCCACATGTTTGTTTGGCGTCGCTCTTCGTCCATCCAGGGCCTCTTCGAGAACCTTTTCTTAAAAACCTCTGCCGACTCTCCTTTCAATTTCCACCACTTCGGTTTTTGCAATCTTAGCTTGTTTTGTCCCTACGACGCACATATGGAACGCAAGTCAGCACCACAAGCGTATGTTGAAGAAACCACACACTCTCGGTATTACTTACAATCCCAAGCACTGCTTGTTTATCCCTCTCTTCCTTGGTGAGGACAAAGTCAATCTGGCTAAAAGAGTGTGGCCACTATAAAGTTATTACGTGGGATTGTCTCTTCCTAAAGAAGTGTTGGCTACACATCGAGATCACAAGCTATAGCAAAGTCTAAGACTTCTTCCCTCTTGATTCCTACTACCGTACCCAAAACCTCCGTGTGCTGCCTCGAAGCCTGCATGTTGTTGCACCTAATGGCCGTTTGACGAATCTCCCTATGAAAAGCTCTCGGTACTAAGGTATAGCTTCTACCATATCATCTAAGTCTTCCCAGACTGCCTTTTATCACTCTCATTGTGAGCACTACTTGGGGTCATACGCACCAATTATTTCAAGACCATGTCACCACAATGAAAGCTTGACTAAGATGATCCTATCTCCTTTGTTTCTCACATCCACCACAACCGTTCTTGAGGCTCTTGGGTCATCAGAACTCCTACCATTTCTATTTGCAGTTGTCCCTGCTGTACAAAGCTTGAAGCCAGTATTATCTACCCCTTCGCTTTCTGACCTTCCTTTAGTCCTCATTGACGGCATAGATATTAACACGCCTCCTAATACGCTGTATCAATAACTGCTCTCAACTTACCCGTAGCAGACCTACATCTCCAACTACCTAAACAGGGAATCCTAGTTGGCTGACTAGCTTCCTTACCCTTCGCACCCGTCGAGTCAGATGTGAAGACCCCTTGCTCATTTTCACTACACCCGGGCGCCGATGTAGCGCGCCACTAAGGAAGCGGACGACCCGATCCTTTTGGCTCACTTAACACCCTGCCCAGATCACGACACGGCGCGTCACGGGGTGACGACCCGGCCCTTGCCCATTTAACACCATACCCGGGTTCCGATATGGCGCGTTCGCTAAGAGGGTTACGCTCCAACGCGTTTCTTCGTTGGGTTTCATCTCCATCTGATTGGCTAGGTACATTGGGCTTTCTCGCCAAGACGTAACACAACCTTATAGGACAGGGGGGCCCTTCTCCTCCTTTCCTTTACCAGGGCTTGAGAACCTGCTATGTGAGACAACATAGGCGGAGAACCGCTTTATAGTTGGGACAACATAGGCGGAGTTCATGGAACAAGGGAATTCTTGAGTGTGTCCCAACTGCTTTTCTGAATGCTTTTGTTGCACTAGTGAAGTCGGGAGCTGATACGCCAGCAATGTCACTGCCGTCCATGTTCAACTTCCTGCCAGTTGATTCTTCACTGATACCATTGCTTGGAACCAGTTAAAGGTCTGGCATCAAAGACAAGGTTCTTGTTGAGGATATAGCTACCATGTGAGTCTTGCACTTCACAGAAGATATTTTGCAAGCCTGGTGTGGTTGGGAGGCTTCAAACCAAGCCTTTTGGGATATTCCTCAGCAAAGCACAGAAATCCGGAGTGATCTGAGAATCTCCTCGACTCATGGTACCTACATTCTCAGCTCTCATTTTGATAAGAGTGCATATAACAGTGTCTTGAATTTCTGGGTATCAAAAGCGTGAATCCTGAATGGTATGCTAAATGCATTGAAGGGTCTAAATCTTGTGAAGGAGGTCCTGAACCGCTTTACCTGGAAATTATATCTTTTGTTGCAGTCAATTGGCAAAACTGTTTTAATGGCACAAAACATATCTTCCATTCCTCTTACTGAAGTATGTCGACAGAATGATGTTCTCTCATTCTGGAGTTTTATCAAAGAGCTAGTCAATGTACGTGTCTAGATTGTGCATTGCTTCTGAGAAGAAGTATCTATCATGGCTGATCAGTTGGAACAAGGAGTTTCCGTCTTCTAGCTCTAGTTCTTTTTTGCCTCCCAGTACAAGAAGCTCTAAAGAGAATTTCTCACAGGAAACAAGAAGTGACAAATTGGTTTCAGAAGTATGCAAAAGTGAAGTTTGTATTGTCTATGATTATGCACAGACAATTGTTAATTTCCTTGCGGTAGATAGGAGGGCCTGTTATTGCTTGTTGCTCATTTATGTATCATTCATTCCCAGAAGAAATACTAATAGGCAAGGTACTTCTTTGTCAGAACTGTTGGGTGCTATATGCCGTAATGACAACTATGGCAGTGTCATGTACGGCAAGAAAAAGAATTCTTAGTTCCTGCCAAGGGTAGCAAATGGGTTGGATTAATGGGGCAGTAACCCATGGAGGAATGAAAGTATGTTGAATTGTCAGCAGATTATAAAGTCAGCGGGTTGAAGGTGGAGGAAGCTGTTTCGCTGGGGATGGTAGTATGGGTGTTCAGTTCACATCTGAAGATCAGTGATGGATTCCTCAAGACACAGCTGCAAGGCTTAGATGTGCCATTCATATACCCACCAGAATGCAGCTTTCCTACTGTCTCATCACCTCTAACAGTGGACAATGCAATCTTGTTATTGCAATGGATAGGGAATCTTAAGTCAAAAAGGTGTACAATTACCAGCTGATTCTTGGCTTGTTAGAACATGGAAGTTGGCTGAAGACTCTCAGTTGGGTACAAACACCCAATGAATATTTCTATCCAGCGCAGAGTGGGGAAGCCTTTTGCAAAAGGGATTTCGTTTGTTGATATACCAATGATTGATCAACAGTTCTATGGAAACAAGTTGCAAGAGTACAAGAAGAATCAAAGCAATTGGTGTAAGGTTTGAATTTGGGGAGGCATCAACTTACATTGGCGGACCGCCTGATGTCTATGGCTGCAAATAATATGCTCACCAGAGAGAATGTGTACTCATTGCTTCAGTTGATTAGGTTTATGCGAGAGAAGGTTTTTTCTCCAAGTGAGAGATGATCAACAGTGTCAGAATGGGAAATGGATGAAGACTGTTCTTGGCTACAGGTCTCCTGCTGTTGTATCATGCATGATTCAGACTGGGCAGTGGCATCATGTATCAGTGACCAGCCATTTCTTGATGTCAAGTTCTATGGCGAGGCCATCCTTACTTTTAAACACGAGCTTGAGTTGCTTGGTGTTCTTGTTGGATTTAAAGAGAATTACAATCTTGTCATTAACAACTTCAAGTTCAGTTCTACTGCTATTACTTCTGAAGCTACAATATTAATCCTCAAGTGCATCCGGCATGTGAAGTCATGTGATGATTTGTAAACAAGCTCAGAGGTTTGAAATGGGTAAAGACTAACATGGGATTCTGTGCTCCGAATGTATCTTTCTTTGTGGATCCTGAATGGGAATGCCTAATCAAGGTCTTCGATGGGATCCCAGTAATAGACTTTGGATTTTATGGGAGTGAGATCAGTTCATACAAAGATGAACTGAAGAAGACTGGATTGATCACAAGATTTGGAGGAGGCTCGATGGCTATAAGCTAATATTTTCAAGCAGATGGTATCAAAATCATCGCTTACAAAGGCGAGTGTTCTTTCTCTGCTAGCATCTTATCAGCAGCTTAGAACACACAGCCCAGTTCCTCATAAGCTTTTTCAACTGCATGCGCACAGAGATGTGGCTGCTCACGTCAATGGGATTCAAAGCTCCCTCAGATGCAATCCTGGTTAATGAAGAGTGGCAGTTTCTGTCACCCATAGCAAAATTACCTTTCATAGATGATGGTGACTCTCAGTATGGTTTAGGAAGGAAATACATGGTTATAAAGATGTGTCAAGGAGTTGGGTGTTATTATAGAAGTGAAATTTGGTGCTAGGTTTGTTATCACAGGTCTCAACATTCCCAATGATCCTTCAGTCCTATCCAAAGCTACAGTCTTGGCATTTCTCAAGTGCATCCGCAGCTACTTGGCATCTACAATTGCACTACCAAAGGACTTCCGCGAGAACATTGTTCAGCAAGGAGTGGATGAGGACAACCATTGGATACAGATGTCCTGATGAGTGTATCCTTTTTGATCACAAAGTATACTTGCATCTGCAAGGAAGATGGCCCTTTCATCGATGAAGTGTTCTATGGTTCTGAGATAGCCTCATTCAAAGATGTTCTTGCAAAAATCGGAGTTTATAGTGGATATTAAATTTGGACATGACCTGGTTGCTCGGCATCTAAGGAGCCACAAAGACAGTGCTACTATTTTCCAGGATCTACATGTACCTGACGGATTGCAAGTGGGAGCCTGAAAATAGAACTAGCAATTGGGTTTGGCTACCAAATGGAAGTGATGGTGGATAATGGGTGAGCCCACTAGTTGTGTTGTTCATGACACGGACAATCTTTTCGTGTCGCAGCTGCATGTTTTTGGACAAATATTACGACAAGAAATTGCTTGATTTCTTTCAGTTGATCTTGTGTGAGGGCATGGCCCTAGTGCTGAAGACTATTGCAAATTATGGAGCACATGGGAGAGCTCAGTTAGTGAGCTATCTATAGCTGATTGCTCTGCTTTCTGGAACTTCATTGAGACAAACTGGGGCCAGAACATGACATGAATAAAATCCTCTCTGGTTGTACAAGGTTCCTGTTTGTACAGATGGAAGATCATTTTGTCAAGCAAGAAGGATGTGTTCATTCCTGATGATCTATTGCTCAAGGATTTGTTCATCAAGCTTTCGCATCAATCAATTTTTCATCTGGTACTCTCTTCGAGCCTACCTTCCATGTCTCGAGCAAGGCTTAACAGCATCTATCATAGCATCGGTGTTGGGACAATATCAAAAGCTGTTTCAAAAGAATGATTCTTTCACCTTGGAAATGACAGTTTGAAAACTGTTGGTCTGAATAAGGTGATCAAGGCTGGCTTGCTCCAAATAGTTCTCGCTTTTCTCGGTGATCCACTACTTGATATTACTGCCGAAGAGCGGCACAAGATGGTTTCTTGGCTTCTGGATGTGACTGTCCTAGAGACCGATGAGCCGATCACGGTAGGTTACGGTGTAAACCTGTCATCAGGAAGGCCTCTAGATGTGAAGGCCAGCCGGATGCTCAGGTGGGAGGGGACAACTACAAGTTGTACATGCAGAGAAGGCATGATGCAGCTGGTTACAAAGAGAGGATAGAGTTTGCGACATACTTTGCTGAAGAGATATCTCAAGGATTGCTCTTTGATAAGGCAGATCAGATACCTTCACTCGCTGAGCTCATAAAAGTTGGCAGCTTACTGGACTTTCCCAGGATGCTGCTGTTGAGTTCCTGCTCAAGTCGAAGAATTTGCAGCTGTTCCCTGAAGATGAGGCTTTCCTAAATGCTGCATTGCCAGGTTTGTGACCGACAAACTGAACCTTCTCATTGTTATGCATCTAGCTCTTTCCCACTGCAAGAACAAGCCCTGACTGTTTTTTTTTTTTACAGGTGGCAGCGAGGACTGTTAAGGGAGTTTCAGATTATGCTTCTTCGCTTGTCTCTGTGGATTAATAGACAGTGAGAACGTTTGCCTTGTTTCATCATTTCGCCTGCATAAAATTGTTCTTTTTGTTGCAAGTGCAATGGAAGCCTGATTGTCAATTCATTTGTAGGCTGAAGATGGCAAATAAGATTATGGTGCTTGCATCTGGAGGATTGTCCTGAATCGACTTCTCGTCTCTTCTGATATGATATGCTGCTAGTAGTATTAAGCTGTTATATTTGGTTTAGTATGCATGTTTAATTAAGCTTGTAAGATTAACCGCTTTATTGACGTGGGAACGCACTCACTTCGTTATGGAATTTAACTGTCTTATCTAAAATTTTTCTTTTTCCATCTGCCGCAGATGTGAGCTGTAGTGTCACATTTTGACAGTGGCCATCTAAATATGCTCTCGTATCTTTGTTGTCTGAGAATGTGAAGCTTGCCTATGCACCACTCTCACTTGTTTGAATGCAATTGCGTTGGTTGTCTCGACATTTTTTGGATCATGGAGAACAAATGCGACAATTTCCATGGGATGTAGATGCATTAGGTAAAAGCTTAGACAAATTCTGAATCTACAGACATGATGGAATATCTGGTGAATTTGTGACTCCAGTAGACCTGGTCTAGTTCACTTGTTTCAATGCAGGAAAAGAACGCTCGAAATGCCTGTGACCTAGCGTTTCTACACCTTCCTATTCATGCAATTCTATGGAAGAAGAAATGTAGACCATTGGTTAATTTTGAGAACAATGCGCGCAGTCAGCATATCTGTGCCAAAGAGGTATTTAATATTTGCAGGGATGGCAATAGCCAGCATCCAAAAAAAGAAAGGGGAAAACATCAAGGCAATATCTGTGGGTTGCGCTTTGAAGTTGTGGGTGTCTCTGTTTCTGTCGAAATATAGCCTGTAACATGATGAAAATTAGGACATATACATGGGTGGTGATACAGGTGCACTTGATTAATTAAAAGCAAGCATCTTTCCCTCACTGTACAGGTAATCACAAAAATTGGTCGGAATGTGAGACTGGAACCTTAAATTTGTGGTTCGGTTCACAACCTTTCCATCTTGTTTCCTCCCACACACAAACTAGAAGAACTTGGATGGCCCCTAAAAGATTCACAGTCAGGTTACTCGTTGAATTTGTGTTGCAGCAGTCTTGAGCCAAAACTAATTCATCCTGCTACAAGAAAACAGCAAGGGGAAATTTATATTTTTAAAATTAAATCAAAGACTTGGCGTCCAAATGCATCATGTTCTATGTGATTGTTTGGTTAGCTCAATAGAAAAAAGGGCAGCACCTGAATCGCATGTTCGTTTTAGATGGATTGGTAAGTCTTTATACAATGGTACCAATAATAAAGAAGGAAAGCAATAAAACACATAAACTACCTGTAGTCTCTCCAACTGTCATCTCATCACCTGTAGTCCTCCATATCTAATAGCAAAGAATGTGAAATAATGTTAGGATACAATGCATGTATTTATGCTAGATTACCTCTAAAGGTCCACAACAAGTCAAGCAGGAAAAGATTTGCACAGTGAAGGTACAAAATTACGCTCGTCAAGATAAGAAAATGGAAAGGAGGAGAAAAATTCAAAAAGAGTTTCGCAATTTGATGATGATATTCAATTTCAAGCTTGAAACTTTGATATCATGGATGTCATTAATAAATATGTGGATGCATTTTCACCGTTGAGGACCTACCCAAGGCAGTCGATGGTCAGTGTGAAATCTGCATCAAATAATCTTTTAATATAAAATTCTATGTAACTAAATGTTAAATTTCTGTCAAGATGAATCACTCCATAGACCAACATGTAAAAATTTATTTCTAAACTTACATGGATGGTCCACATACTTTCACTAGCCTTTGGTGTCATAAACAGAGCTTCATTTCATGAACTTAAAACTTGAATTCTGGAAACTGAACTCAGACAAGTGACAAGGCTAGTCAGCCATGGACTTCTGGCAGTAGAGATAAGTATAGGTGAAACATCAGGACTGTAAGTTTATCTTTTGGCACCAGCCTATAATGGCTCAAGATGAAGTACATGAATGATAAGTTGTCAAGTTAATGAACCCAAAAATGGATAATCCATGCAAGTTCAGTATACAAATGTCGAGTTCCTAAGTATTTGACAATGGAACTATTTATGTGATTTGAGGAGTATGAGTACTGAGTACTCTTTGTGGTGCATACTGTGAGCATTGACATCTTCGTGAACCAACTAACTTGCTTCATAGGAAGAAAAGGGCATCAGAGACTATATTGATTGTTTATGTATTTTTATCCCATGATTTTCTTTTGTGGTTCTTTAGGAACTAAAGTCCCAATATTGCAGCAGCTAGTTAGTATTTAAAATACTGAGATGTAATAGAGTGCGTCTACACAGTCTTAGGATTGTTATGGCTGGTGACCAAGCCCATGCAGCTACTTAAAAGGCTCGCTGGCAAATTAAGAATAATTCAAATGAGATTACCTAGTTAGGAAAGTGATGAGATTAGTTAGGAAACTAGCGTTAGAGAATAGGTTGGTTTCTATGATATTAGGAATAGTTTGGTAGGGCTCCAAGTCAGTACTATAAAGGGCCCCATGTACCTCACTATCAAATCAAGCAACCGTAGTAAAAAAAGTTGGACCGGCGATTGAATTGGTTAGGCTGCTGGTTCACTGGTCTACTCGGTCGGACCGATGATTTTTTATATATTAAATATTATATTTATTTGATATTATTTTTAATGCAAAAAAATGAAAATATGCTGTCAAAATAGTGTAGTTCATTTATACCAAATGTGAAAAATTGACAGTTCAAGAATTGGAATATGTGAAGAAATCCTTTGCTACAAATGTGCCTATAGTACATAAACAATAAATCAAAACTTGAGCAGCACAAAGATCGATCTTACAAAAAAGACTTGAATGCATGATTTCAGAAATAAATACCAAGGTGTGATAACTTAACAGAGTAGCTGTCTCTGATGGCTTAAATCTCAACACAACTACTCCAATTGGAATAAGGATTCAAGGCTCAAGGAGTATATACGGCAATGTGAATCCCGCTGGCCATGCTAGCCATCTCTCTGGCCACAAAACCCACGAGGCACACTAGGCGACTTGGTGACTCACTATGAAGCTGGCTGGCGAGTCGGAAGAGCAAATTGAGCGATTGGATTTAGGGACTAGGTGGAGGTGGCAGGGAAACCCTAATGTGGCTTTGTGACTTCAATCCCCATATTGTCCCCTGACTTTAGGGTTCAAAAGGGATTTTAACCAGGGTACTTTTGTCCTAACTCGAAACTGCTGGTTCACCGGTTTGTCAAAAAATCATTGTGTTCACATGGTTTTCTTTCCAGTTCTGTTGCATGGATGGTCTTTGAGATGAAACAAACCAAAGAGATGCCCAGTTCTAGCTTTTTCCAGTTTAAACAGCAGCCCAATCCAACTTTTTGTACTATGCAAGCAACTAATCTCTAAAATTGTTCTCAAAAGCCACTCTTAGCTCAACAGGCAGAAGCCCTGCTGGTGCTAATGGACACCCTAGCCAATCCATAACAAGGATAGATAACAATATTCTGCACATAAATAATGTCAAGCTGCAACTTTCTGTGTTTCAAAAGCTAGTTGTGGGCAAATAATACCAAGTTAGCATCGCAAATAACAGAGATTAGGAAAATTGTTTTGTTAGTTACGATTTATGGGTAGGTGATAATTAAAATTCCTGCTGAGTTATTACAGCATCTATATGTAAATGGAAACTAGTAGGACATATTCATTAGCAGCATTTCTGAACTGTAAGGAATACCATGTAAGCTAGTAGTATTCTGGGCAGGGTTCCAAATTCCAGGTTGAAAAAAAAATCTCAGAACCAACTAGGAAACCAGTATATGCCTTTTTTCCTGGTAGAACCTGCTGCATGATTTCTTAGTTTCTTTTTTTGTATGTTTTTTTCAAAACTTGATGTTTCCTAGCAGGAAATAACATCAGCTCTAAAGTCATTAAAAAACATTAGATTCACCAAATCTGCCAGTATTCAGAATGTGTATCCAGTCCTCTGGACACAAGGAAGAAGAGGGAGCAACAGGGGTCAATACCAGAGTAAGATTACCTTTTTCACTGGGTCTTGAATAATGTCATAGTATGGATGCTTGTAGTATCTTGTCTCCATCCAAAACTGACCAAGGGAAAGAACATGAATAAAATAAATAAATAAATACAACCGAAGCAACAGCCAAATTGTGAAATGTGCACACTTCAATACCTCATCACGATCTTCCATCCATCTATAGAATGCTCCACCAACAACCTGAAACAAACCAATAAACAATAAGACTTGTTTCATAAGGAAAAATCCATCAATTCAAGGAGATGGCATATCCTACCACTGTGAAAGCATCATCCCAAGTGCTATCCTTCATATGTAACATTTTCCGATAATCCTGATATTTAACATATTGAATTAGGTTTCACTATTTATTTGATAGACAAATAATGGTGAGGCATGAGAAAAGATCAGACCATAATTCCACGAATAACATAATATTTTGGAAGGTGAAGCCCAGCAAAAACATGCTCATTGAATTTGTCCACAAGTTCTGAAAAGTGCTCCTTCTCCTACGAATACAAGCACGTAAATGAAAAATAGAACTAGCTAGTTCTATAGAGCGAGCACTATAGAGCAAAAGTAAAACATTATTGATGCTACAAGAATGCAAAAGTAAAACATTATTGATGCTACAAGTACCCATTCAATAGAATCATCATCCACACGGAAGAAACCTTCTGCCTCGAGCTCACATATCAAATTTTGAAGTCTATCTCTAAGCTGAAAATTTATACAATCACAATTAGTTGCGAGACCAAGTCCAAGCTCATACTTGCCACTTCATAAATTACATGCTGGATTTAACAAACTTTTCAATTATTAAATCTGGAAGCAATGGACGGTAACAGACAATTTGTTTCACTACTACACCAAAATAATAAAAAAATAGTATTCAATGAATAAAAACATGCTAAACTATCCACTAGGTCCTTGTACTTCTCATTTAGGTACATTTCATGACAACACTTTTCATTTGGTTTATCACTATCAAAACCTTCTCGAAGTTCTTCCAATTGACCTGTGTACCACTTTAGCCTACAACACTGGAAATGGAAAGCAGATTGACATGAAATTTGATACTAGTTTTTTTTATAAAAATTCTGCGCAGGCTTCGAGGATAAACCAAAAAAAATCAATTAACATAGAGCGACAATCACATTGTCACCTGCACCAACCTTCTCATGCCTCAACACTGTTCCATCTATGCTAAGCTGATCAGTGGTCAAATTGGTTCAAAAAATGGGACATATAACAGCACACCAAATCAGTTACCAGCTATAGCATTTGCCAAGTAGGCTAGTACATTTCACTTTGCCAAGAAAGGAATCAATGTAAAATTTGCAGTTGTCATTTTCCATATCACCACTAAGAATACAGAGGAAAATTTTCAATTAGACTAGATCTAAAAAGATTTCAAATAATTCATTTCATAACCATTACCATAGGTTTATAGCATCCCAGTAGAACCTATGGGATGGACTCAGAGAAATTGGTTTGCTCAATAAACAGATAATGTGTTGTAAAGATTAGGAGCGATTTGTTGGTTGCTTTACCCATTAGGAAGATGTATATGAAGGACAACACTTCGCTTGAAATGCTAATCATACAAAGGTATGTGATTTGTAGCATGCTAAGGTTAGTGATAGGTTAGCTGAGTGGAGAAGAGAATTGAAAGGTACCTGGATTCTTAGATCCTTAAAGCTGTTTTTCTATCACTTGTTGCAAATAGCACACAACATTTTTAGCTATTTTTTGTGAATAAGAAGCTATCATGAGTCTTTTGATTTTATTATTTTTTGGGGGAGACCAAAGATTCTGCTTTGTACAAAAATATACCCAGCTCTTCTCAAATGTGTTGAACAGTAGAATTTCTTGGTTCTCAAACAAAGGTGGAAATGGATGTTTGGTTGAATATAAGTAGCAGTGCACTTTTCACGTACTCAACATAGTTGCACGGATAACTCATTTTGCACACACTTGAACAGCTTTTAGCTTTCAACATAGTCATGTGATACTGCAGCAACAAGCCAAAAAACATATCCATTGCACAAGAAAAATGAGACATGCAGATAGGGTGCTATAGTATGTTAAGTACATACAGTGAGACACAGTACCTTCACTCCATGACTAAATAACAGCAACAATGCGAGTAATTTGAGGAAAAGACACTTGAGGTAACTTTAGTGAACATCAAGACAAGCAGCACAAATAAATCACATACCTGCAAATTTACGACAGCACTTTTCATATGTTTGTAATATAAGCATAATTGATCTTGCTCATCGAGAAGTTTAGCTCGTCGCTGTAGAAGGGCACAGACTTGTAAGGGATAGTTATCATGAAAATACCTGGGGAAATAATTTGTGAATAAGGAAAATGTGTCAAGAAAATAGCACCTCATGTGACAATTTCAGGAGATCATGATCCAGATCTGTAAACTGACTACGCAAAATATCATCATCAAGAATAATCCTAACGAAATATCCTGAGAACCATGGGTACAACAATTAACAAAAACAGTTCAGCAGAATGTGTAGTCCTATTTTTTGCACGTACAATAAGTATATGACATCATTACTACCTCTGAAGAACTAGTCTGACGGACACAATCATCTAATGTACCAGTAGCCAAATGTGTATCAAATGCTTCATGCAACCTTGTTTGTTCTTTTGCCCTGTCATACTGGGGGAGAAACAACACTTTCAGGACAAGAAAGGTGGCCAAACTGAAACATCAAGAGCGAAAAGACTAGTGGCCCTTCAGTTTGACTTGGCACAGTCTTTAAAGTTCAACTTTACACACTATATTTTAATAAAATATATTCTTACAAAACCGTGAATGTACAAAAGTAAACTGAAGCATCAATCCAATGGTTTGACTTTGTATCACTAGGTCTATCAGACTAATTTTTCATCACTAGGTCTATCAGACTAATTTTGGGTAGAAAATTACCATATTTGAATATTGAAACAGGTGTGCGCCTTATAAAACTGAACAGGGTATGTTGTTTGCAAAATGGTAACAAGGGCATGCAACCACCAAATCTTGAAAAATTCCAATGTTTTGAAGTGAGGAGTTGTAACAAGCATATGCAGTGAGGAGTCAAACAGTGTATTGTAAAATGGTAACAAGTGTATCAGATATGTTCAGATATCTGCAATATGCAGTGAGGAGTTAACCAAGTGTTTGGTTCAAATTCAATTTGAACCATTGTGTTCCATACAAGTTTAACAAAACAAGTTGTGAATGTTTTGGAGACATGATAAAGTTCTGCTTATTAGCTAGCAACTACAAAGATCAGGATAAAACTCATACCAAATTAGGTGAAGAAAATAATATCTTACTTTCTGGCAGCTCCATATTTTTAGCAACTTTACATATGATTCAGCAACAAAACCCCGTGCATTGTTATCTAACAGTCTATATGCGATTTGCTACTTGCTGAGTAAACAATAACTGAACATGCTTCTTGCGCAGATGGCCATTTATGGTGATTTTAAATTATCTTCTACAAACTTTACAATTCACTCTTGCTGATACTTTATATTGCTATTTTATTTAAAGGTTGAGAGGCCACTAGCACAGGATGGTAAAGAACAGTACTGCTACTCTGCAAGTACAAAAATAATATTGCTAGCATAGTACTGACACAGGCTAAATGAATGAGGTGATTGCATTGGGAGTTTGTGATCCAAATACATCTGTCATGTCCTTCACAGAATAAAACAACAGTTGGTACAGTCATCGAAATGATATGCACAAAGCAAGCTACTGCAAACTAATGGTTGCGCACAATGCTGTTAGTATGCTGCTGTCACATTGAATAGTTTATTGAACAAATATCAGAAAGTCATGTAATATGTGGCATTTGCTCTTCTACACTTTGTGGGAAGCCCCTGATCTAATCTAGCATCATATATCTGCCCCTATGAAAGGATAAATTCATTGTATGCCACTGAAAGTTAACCCTATCCTTAAATGCCACTCGTTTTCTCACCGACGTAGTGGCATAAGGGAAGAGGGGAACTATTTAGCAGCACATAACATTGAAGCTACTGCTACGATTGTCTTAATGCTTCTAGAGGAGGCAACAGCAACAAAAAAATTATATTGCCCATGAGCTACAAAGTAGTAGGATAACAATATATAAGGCAGTGCATAGCATATAAGCAGAATTGTTAATTTTGCGATCAAAAGCACAAATATGCTTGACATAGAAAAGTGAAATTTCAGCCGGAAGACCTCGGACATTAGTATTAATATGATTGTATAGCATACCCCAGAACATGCGTTCTTGACCTCAATATAATTCTGTGCATAAGGTTGCAAATGTGGCAAAAAATCCCCGGAGTCAGGCTGGAAGGACTGCAGAGAAGAACACTTGTTTCATTGAGTACTCAAGAACATGAGAACTCAAAGGTAAAGCATGCCTGCACGAAATGAACATGTTCCTGAGAACATGAAAACTCAAAGGTAAAGCATACCTGCACATTTTTTGAAGTTAATAGGTAAGCTATTTCACGTAGCATTTCCTTGTCATCCTGCATAATGAAGTCATAGTTAATTTGTTAAACTCAGGAATATAGAAAAAACATGTAACATTTTCATAAGTTACCTCACGTATCAGAGGATGGAACTGAGGCTCCCAGGTATCTAATATTGTATAAAAGAGCTGAAAGGGGATAGTAATTTGGCCAATATTCAAACAGAGTGCATTTAAGCATTAGCACATATATGGTAAAATGCCTACCCGAAGTGTAGCTGCCTTAAACATCCAGGAAGTAGAGACCAATCCTCTGAATCATCCTCCACAAGTTCATGCACACTTTCATAACGACCAGAACACTGCAAAATGTCCAAAATTCCAAATACATACACATTATGGTGCTTCTGCTAGGTGTAATACCATCTTAACTTGATAAGGATAACAGATAATACACATACCTTAATATAGGGTTTAAATGTGATAAGTTTACACAAGAACTTGTATTTTTGTTCAGTCTCTCTCTTGCAATACACTGAGGTTAATTTTCGCTTCAGAAAGAGCCAAAATAAATAATCAGTATGTGCACGCATATACCACACGCCCACAGATATACTTGCAGGTACATCAATATACTTACTGACAGCATAGATGACATGGCCCATGGATTTGCACAGCAATCAGTGTCATGCTTGGACACAAATTCAATAGGAGAACTAAGATAATGATCCTGCAAACAGGTAAACAGACTATCAGATTAGACTTCAATTATCCCTCACAAAATAAGAAATATATAGTTACTTCAGACATATGCAACTTTCAGATTTCTCACGTGCCAGAGAAAACATGTACATAAATTTATAACACAGAAGTGAAATATGATTAGTTTATTTTCAAAGTTTGTAAAATACAATAGCTTGAATATTAAGAAAATAAGTAACTCATATAACCAAAGCCTCTTGTTTTCTGATGCTTAGCACCTTTTATCACATTATGCATATATGAATTAGTTCAAATCATAGCCTGACTAAACAAACAAAACATATACGAGAAAATAACATGCTCAATTGTGAACCATATCTGGGTTTGGAAGCCCTGCTGCACAAGATCTATCTAACTATATACCTAGGGATTGTTTGGATATCGCGTCTAGTTAAAACTGGTTTACCTTAATCTTGTTTGTTGGGCATAACAAAATCGTGGATAAGAAAAACTTAGGCCCTGTTCTTTTCAGCTTATTCACCGGATTATTGAAACGGATTATTTGCTCTATGCTTTGAAAAATATGTTTTCTCAAAAAAACTTTCTACTCTATTGCTTGGACCACTTGTTTTAAGCTATTTGTTAAGTTCATTTTTCAAAATATTTGATTTATCCCTATAATCAAATCGATAATCCGCGGCAATAATCCGCTCAATAATCTATCTCAAACAGCGCCAAGTTTTCTCAGCCAAAAAAGCACATTTTATCAAAAACAACACGATGTTTTTACCACTTCAGTTCTCTTCACCATTTTCTCTTGGGCCAAACATGATTATAGAGAAATCTACACTAACAACATAACACGGTTTTAAGCAAAAATGGTATTAAAACTTGTTTTCCTGAAAGTCGGTTTATTTTCCCGATGCAAACAACCACCTAATGCACCCTTGGTTCTGTGTGCGCAAAGGTTTGGAAGTGGCAACTCCAATGAAAGATTTAAAGCATTGTGTAGCAACAACTATCAATTTTCCAACTGAAATTCCACATGTGCCATTGGGCCAACATTATGAATGCAACTCACTTTTGCATTTCTTCACTTCAAAGAATGTTTTTAGGGGAGCGCATAAATAAATAATTTACCTCTATTGTATCACCAATTACATCCACTTTATGCAACATTTCAGTATAGGTATGAAGATAAGCTGTAAATTCTTCTTCAATCTGCTTGGAGGGAAAAAAATAATGTTCAATTAAGGAAAACATTTCATACGAAACTAAAATCACGAGCATTAACATAGAAAACCCAAAAGAAAAGGCAAAATACCTCCCAGATCCATACAAAATCTTGAAGTTCATTAGAAGATGTGTAATGATAACGAGCCACTATAATTTGCTTTGACAGCCAGTTTTCAAATATTTCTGCAGTATTTCCATTATGTTCACCTTCCCTTACTGATTGCTGAAATAAACAAATACTCAAGTTGAATAAATGGGTTCATTGTCCTCAAAAGAAAAAAAAAAGAAAAAAACTAATGTGCCAATAGGAGCGGTGCAAATATTGCAGAATACTAGTATAGCATTGCTTACAAAACAGACACAGAATTCACATATATCAACCAAGATAACGAATAATAGCAGCTGCCAAAATGGAGGGACTACAAGAATGTCATGCTAATGAATTACCTCTCTTTGCATACAGCGGTATGCATGTTCACAAAGAAGAACAAGATCATCATTGTCTGACCTTGGCTCAAGTGTTAAGCATCGGACAACCATTGGAATTAAATTATCTTGAACTAAAGATATAAGTTCATCATTGTGTGTAGAAATAGCAAGTTGGATCAACATATGACAAAATGGCACAACTTTAATTCTTGCTTCCCTATCCTTCCAATGGCCAATGATATTATTGATTAGCCTTCGTATTGAAGGTCTAAGGTCATCATGGTATAGGAGATACCTGCAAATTAAACAATTTCATTGTTTTTTAAGTTCTAAAATATAATAAAATAAACTACATAACATCTCAAATCTCAAAAAATACTATTTTGATTGTAAGCTACAGTCGATCCATCTTACAGAACAAGGGAGCTTGAACTAGTAGATTCCAAATCTGCAGATGTTTCTACTATGCTGACAATAGATTGATGCTCATATGCTATCCCACCATTTAATTCAGGCAATGCCATTACAGCAAGCATATATGATACTTCACGAGTCACCTTGAAAAGAAGATCCTTTCCGAATTCCTCAGCCTTTTCTTTTGAGAAAGAAATATCACAGAGTTTATCAGGAATGAGCACTGTGTCCTTGTACAAAAGACTGCACCATGAATAATTTAGTGTATCATCACAGTAGTGGAACACTGGCTGTAAAAGCATAGCTATCCACTTCGGCCAAAGATCAGCAGGACAATTTTTCACCAATGGAACAATTGTATATTTGATAAGCATAGTCAAATGACAAAACTCCATTGATTCTAGATCTTTCAGTAAGGAGCCACAAACAGAAGTGCTATCCAGAAGTTTGTAAAATGCTCCTCAAGACGTCCACACATACCTATGACATTGTACCTACGGAATGTAGTAAAATTAACATTTATGTAAACACAAAATTAAAAAAAGAGTAAATTTCGCACAACCACATATATTATGGACCAAGTTGCACAAAACCGCAGGGTTTTTGGTACGTGGCACATAACCATGGGTATTATGGTCCTTGAGTTTCATAAAACCATACTATTGACCCATTACTTTGATCCACCATATTTATGAGTTCTAAAATTACATCTAAAATTATGTCAAATTTATAAGTTATTTGACACATCATAAACGAGTTGTACCCATATAAGATTAAGCATTTTTATTTTGCTATAGTACCAAGCTAAATTGGTTAATGGTGTGGTTTGTGAAACTCTTAGACCATAATAACTAGGGTTTTGGGCCACGTACACATAACCTCTGTGGTTTTGTGCAACTTGGACCGTAATACATGCGGTTTTACGAAGTTTATTCTTAAAAAAATTAAATATAGCATAGATGAGGAAAGTATCTCTTTACTTTAAACTTCCTAAAACTTTTCCCTGAACCGACATAGCACAATGTTCAAATGAAGCTATAACTTCCAAAATGCATTGGAAAGGGATATTACTCCTTGCCAACGCATCTTGACATAACCTTAAATTATTATGTATTAGAATTGGAGGTGAAGTTTCACTTTGGATTTTGTGGATCCATTGCTAAGTTATTATGCATTCGGGTAGAATTTTAAAGTGGTAAGTTCAATTAGCCCAGCATGATGTATTTATTGAAGCTACTCATTGAAAATGCTATAAATAGTAAATATTGCTAGCAAAAAACATACCCAGTTTGGCGGATTTTTTGTAGCCACTTCCTTATCTCATTTTCCAGCAACTCTTCCTCATCCATGTCCAGCATTTCCGTAGTTTCTTCAATAACACATGGCTTCTCAGAGCATATAATAAATCTAGCTCCTTCAAGTTCTTCTGATACGTTAGAAGCAACTTCATCCCTCCAGAGTGAATGCACATACTGAAGAAGCTGAAAAATACAGATGTAATAAATACGAAACTACTAGAAATAATTGATTTCTTCTAGTATGCCTTTATGATCTCAATTAAGATAAGATCTTTTTTTACCTTTAAGAGTAGGGGAAGTAAGAGTGGAAGAAGGGTAGTCAAAGTTGAATAGTTTAATCTCCCTTATCGATTCCAATAGAATTTTCTGTCGTGCATATTGTGAGCTCATCCTCAAAAAATGCAACAATATTGTACACAGATGTCCTGAACTGAGCATCGTCAAAAAAATCCAACAGGCTTGTCTCCCATTCTGATTGGCTCCAGATTTCTGACAAACGGAGAAGCATACTGGAAAGCAATTCTGTATCTTTTTTTATCCTGTGACAAAATATATAAAGTTCAGCAAACTTAAAACCATGCAGTGAAAGAAAAAATGATGTCATTGTCAAGTACCATGGACAGGCCACTACAGAAGTGAAAGCTCCAGAGATAAAGTTATTCTCTTCTACAAGATGACAGCCCATTCCTTCACTAATACCCTGGACAACAAACATAACACATTAAAGATTAAAGTCATTCATGGATAATATTGTCAATGTGCAAGTTTAAATATATGTGCCAGCTTAAAAACTAAAAATGGAGTAAATAACATCACATGCTCTGAAGATTGAACATATGTTTCCACAGGTCTATGAAACTTTGGAACTCTACATTTAGATCCTAAATTTGTGAGCTTGCATAAGTGATTTATGTATGCGGTTACTGCAAACAGACCCAAACTTTTGGAACTTGTGCAATATGGGTCTCTAATTTACATGGGTGATTCGGTTATGTCAATGAACAATTAAACAGTTTTAGCAGGCGTATATGTCGTAAAAATATTGTAAAAGGAACAAAAGCAAGCACAGGATTTAGGTCAGAACCATCATTTAGCTCAGATGAACTAGTTGCATTACATTTCATTCAGAATTTGTGTAGTATTAATAATTGTTATCAGACCTGACCTGCCATGAACCAAGTCATGGTCTCAGGTCAGTGGGGTCACTGGTTGAACAGGTGGATCACTGGAATGAACACTTTTTTGTTAAATAAAAAATATGCAAATGATAATTAGAATTTAGGACAATATGAGTGCTCTCCAATCATTGTTGTCAAGTTGCTCGAGTAGTCATGACCAGGCAGAGCTTAGTCGACAATTCAGTTTTGCCACAAGACTAGAAGAGGCCATTGCCCATCAATATCTGACATGAAACTTCTTATACTTGTTTGGAAAATGAACACTATATCATATTCAAGTGATAATTCATCTCAGGAAAGAACATTCAAGTGGTAATAGAGAAAGCATAAGCATCAATATATTGAATTTCACTGGTACTGTGGTACAGATAGCAACCAGAAGTTTTTCCAGGTCATGCTGTGGAATCTGAGCAATTTGTTTCTCGCTGAACAGCTCAAGCAATGTCCTCACCAAAGGTTTCACATTCCCTGCATCCTCCATCTGTGGCAATTGAAAGCATTCCATATTATCACATTTAAATTAATGATATACCACTAAAAGAAGTACAAAAATCTGTCATCAAAGAAAATAAAAAAGAAAGCATTTCACTAAAATCACACAAAAAGGCCCCCATCCACAATTTACAATCTTAGATAAGATCATGCAGAGAAGAAGTAATGACAAACCGGCTCCAGCTCTTTCCGCGAATTTTCCTGAGTGAATTGCTTGCCGCAGCTGTCCCCAAGGGTGGAGTCCTTGTCCTCAATGTCTTGCATCCTGGGGCTTTGCTCCGTCAACGAATCGTCGTCGTCGTCGTCGATTTCTTGTAGTAGGCTGAACCGGTTGAGTCTCGTGGAGTCGGAAAGGAGAGCCTGTCGAGACTTGTAGATTGCCGAGGGAAAAACGCTGCCGCGAAACCGGGATGTTCCCCTCGAATTTCGGGTCTTGCGAGGCATGACGCCTAGGGTTTAAAGCCTTTTTACGCAGAGGGGAGGAGAGGAGTCACGCGGGTACACGGCCGCAGCCAGGAGTCCCGAGCCGATACGGACCCTGATTCCCGCTCCCCCACGATTGGCAGCGAGCGAGCCCGGGCCGTGTCCGGGTTTCCCCTCTTTCACGCTGGCCGCCGCCGGAGCTTCGATCTGCGCCGCACGGAGCTCGTTGCCGGAGAGGAAGAGGGCGGCGGTGGTAGCGGCTGCGGCGGCTGGAGAGGAAGAGGAAGAGGAAGAGGCCGCGGCGGCGGTAGATAGGGGAGAGCGGAGAGGCGCCGCTGGCCGAGATGGAGTGAACGAGAGAGCTGTCGGTGGGGAGGGGATTTTATATTATTTTCTGGATTTTATGGTGTTCATCGTAAAAGTTATAAATTAAAAATAACTAGGACTAAAATAAAAAATATCAGAGACTGACTTCACAAAATGAAGCCGTTTGTACTGTAATAGAGTGTTTTTCTATGTTGTGTCCATAGGTGGTATGTTGAAGACACTTATATAAGTAGAGATGACAATAGGGAATTCCTCAATGGGTAATACATCCGTATACCTGCCTCTTGGGTTAGAAATTTCCCCATCCCCACCCCGCCAATTGCTATAAGGAAAACATTATTCCCATCCTCGCCCTCCGCATGGGGATTTTTTTTCCCACGGCACCCCCATCCCCGCAATAGGCATGTAAATCTCAAATTCTCAATTCTCAAATAGTAATTTTCAGTCAAGCGAGCCAAGCAAGACTTGAAGAGTCACCAATGAAATTCCACATTTTATATCAAAATCATAAGCATATATGCAATAACCCACTATTTCGCCACATGACAAGTTCGCAGATAGATCACAAGATCATTTATCACAGTTCATAGATAGATCTCTAATCACAAATTTAGTAACAACCAACATGAGTACATGACAAGATTATTCATCAGAGTCACCATTCATCAGCAAGGTAGCAACAACAAATTATGTTGTCCAGGCATATATATAAGAATAGAGATTGCTTAGAAGGAAATGAGCAAGAACCAGTGCAAGTTCCTACATTTATGCCTTCAAACCAGGGCAAGTCCCTACATATAAGAACCAAAAAACAAGTACAAATTAGTACAGTTCAAAAACATGCATTATCAATTTTCAGTTGTATTGTACCTCAACCCTATCTTGGATCTCCTGAAGACAACTCCAAAAGCTTACGGTTTCTTCATTATCATCACCTTAAAAAGAACAGTTATAAAAATTATTTTGCATTTATGAAAATAGAAAATTGTAATGAATAGTTCAGCATACACACCGTGATACTTGTTTCACAGCCAATCTTGTGAACAGATTAAAGCCTCCAAGATTTCTAGAGTGAGCCGGCTGCGATGTGAAAGCCCGTTGATGTTGCCTAGAGGAGGGGTGAATAGGCGTTCCTAAAAAATCTCAAAAACATTTTCATGTGTTGTGGAATGTTGGAGCTCCGTTTCATGTGTTGAGACCATTTTCTACACAAGAAGAGGCCTCAAAAACATAGAAGCTCACTTTGATTGACATTCGTTTGACTCTTTTTTGACTATTGATTAGTCAAACACTTAGTCATGCAATGTTTTGAGAATCTAAGATATTGAGCTTACTCCTAAGCTCGCAAAACCTCTTCTCATTTAAGGGCTTGATGAAGATATCGGCAAGTTGGTGTTCGGTTCTCACATGGGTAATGGCGATATCTCCTTTGGCTTCGTGGTCTCTCAAGAAGTGGTAGCGTATATCAATATGTTTGGTTCTTGAGTGTTGGACGGGATTATTGGCTATTTTAATGGCGCTCTCATTATCACAAAGGAGTGGGATTTTGGTTATTTTGTAGCCATAGTCTTAAAGAGTTTGTTTCATCCAAAAGAGTTGAGCACAACACGAGCCAGCGGCTATATACTCCGCCTCGGCGGTGGATAGGGCAATGGAGTTTTGCTTCTTGGAAGCCCAAGAAACTAGAAACCGTCTAAGGAATTGACAAGTCCCCATTGTGCTCTTGTGGTCAACCTTACACCCGGTATAATCGAAATCGGAATATCCAATTAGCTCAAAATTACAACTCTTAGGGTACCAAAGACCGAAATTAGGAGTATGCACCAAATATCTTAGAATTCTCTTAACGGCAATAAGATGACATTCTTTAGGCGCCGCTTGAAAGCGAGCACACATGCACACACTAAGCACAATATCCGGTCTAGATGCACAAAGGTAAAGAAGATCCAATCATGAAGCGATATACCTTTTGATCCACCGATTTGCCGTTGTTGTCGAGGTCAAGAAGCCTATTTGTTAGCATTGGAGTCTTGATGGGCTTGGCTCCCTCCATCTCAAATTTCTTGAGAATATCCTTGAGATACTTTGATTGCGAGATGAAGGTTTCATCCTTTTGTTGCTTGACTTGAAGCCCGAGGAAGATAGTGTGCTCCCCATCATCGACATCTCAAATCTCCTAGTCATGATCTTGCTAAACTCTTCACTAAAAGAGGAATTAGTAGAGCCAAAGATTATGTCATCGACATAAATTTGGCACACAAATAAATCATCCTTAAATTTCATAACGAAGAAAGTAGTGTCAGCTTTGTCTATTTAAAAGCCATTTTTTGTAGAAAGTCGTGAAGACATTCATACCAAGCTCTAGGGGCTTGCTTGAGCCCGTAGAGCCCCTTATGAAACTTATAGACATAATTTGGATGTTTGGGATCTTCAAACCCGGGCGGTTGCTCCACATACACCAACTCGGAGATTGGTCCATTCAGAAACGCACTCTTGACGTCCATTTGATAAAACTTGAAATCATGGTTAGCGACATAAGCTAATAAAATTCAAATGGACTCAAGGCGAGGAATCGGCGCAAAGGTTTCACCGAAGTCGAGGCCCTCGACTTGAGTGAACCCTTGAGCCACTAACCGTGCTTTGTTGCGAGTAACCGCTCTATTTTTGTCTTGCTTGTTGCAGAAGACCCACTTGGTGCCGATAATGTTTTGCTTGGGTCTCTCCACTAATGACCACACTTGATTGCGGGTGAAGTTATTCAACTCTTCTTGCATGGCCATCATCCAATCCGGATCACCATGTGCGTCCTCCACCCTAATTGGCTCCAAAGACGAGACAAACGAGTAGTTCTCACAAAAGCCAGCTACCTGAGAGCGAGTGGTTATCCCTCTTTGGATATCACCAAGAATGTTATCGACGGGATGATCCCTTTGCATTGTTTGGTAAATTCTTGGATGGTGCACCAAGGGGATTTGAGCTCGCACGGTGTCACTTGGCTCACTAGTGCCCTCGGCATCGATCCCATCCACTCGTACTAAATCGTCCTCTTGATCAATTCTTGTGCTTGAAGGCGCCGCTTGAGTGGAAGGAACTTGTTCGGTGCCTCTTTGCTCCTTTGACTCTTCTGGTAGCCTTATCTCTCCAATTGCCTTTTTCTCTACGTCGTGTCCCGTGACTCCTTCACCTAGCATCTCAAACGCAACTTGCTCCACTTGGGAGCCGTTAGTTTCATCAAATGTCACATCTCTCGTGGTTTCAACAATTCTGGAGACTTTGTTGATAACACGATAGGCATGAGCATTTGACTCATATCCGAGTAGAAATCCTTTATCCACTTTTGGAGCAAACTTAGATGAGCGAGGCCTCTTACTCAAAATAAAATATTTGCAACCAAAAACACGAAAGTAGGAGACATTTGGGTTTTTACCGGTGAGGAGTTTATATGCCATCTTTTTGAAAAGTTTGCCGCCTAAAAGATGTCCGGGGTCTTGTATTCATCTAGCATAATCCTTGCCTCTCGACAAAAGACCGGTTTTTCCTCTCCACCACCCCATTTTGAGGTGGATCATATGGAGCGGAGAACTCGTGCTTAATCCCCTCATCATCAAAGAATTCCTCCACTTGAGTATTCTCGAACTCCCCCCATTATCGCTCCTAACTTTCTTGATCTTGAGCTCGAACTCGTTTTGGGCTCGCTTTGCAAATTTCTTGAAAATTCCTTAGGTTCCACTCTTATCTTACAAAAAGAACACCCAAGTGAAACGAGAAAAATCATCAATAATTACAAGTCTATATTTGTTACCTCCAATGTTTAGGAAGACTACAGGACCGAAGAAATCCATATGAAGTAGTTTCAATGGCTTTGAGGTAGTCATAATGTTTTTCACGGGGTGTGGGTTCCCAACTTGCTTTCCGGATTGGCACGCACTACACACATAGTCTTTCTCAAAAATGACGTTAAATAATTCGAGGATGTGTTCTCCCTTTAGAAGATTTGATAAATTCCTCATCCCACATGGGCTAGCCTTCGATGCCAAAGCCACCCCATTGAGAATTTTGCAATCAAGCAAGCTTCCGGGTTCACTTTATCTTGGTCAAAGTCCACTAGATAAAGATCCCCCTTCAACCTTCCCTTGAATGCGACGGAATTATCATCTCTTCTAAACACGGAAACATCTTTATCGGTAAACAGGCAATTATAGCCCAATTTGCACAATTGAGACACCGATAATAGATTGTAGCTTAAAGACTTCACGAGAAGAACATTAGAGAGATAGATTGTTGAAAATGGCAATTTTACCTAGACCCATTACCTTGCCCTTACCATCATCTCCAAAGACAATATTATCGTGATCTCCTCCATTCTCGTCAAGAGTTGCAAACATACTCCTCTCTCCTGTCATGTGGTTGGTGCATCCGCTGTCAACAACCCAACTCGATCCACCGAGGAGTATGCCTACAAAAGAAATCAATCTTGGTATTTAGGTACCCAAACTTTTCTAAGTTTGGGTCCTTTAACATTAGTCGCAAGCACCTTGGGCACCCACACACAAGCCCTCTACTCCTCATAGTAGTCACCAACGAAATGAGCAATCACTTTACCACGGTGATCCTTGGTGATCTCATACGATTCATAGCACAGTTTTTCTGGTCGGAGCCTCCTACCATTTGGGTCGGAGCCTCCTACCAGTCCTCTCGGTCTGTCTGGGTTGGCTGGTCGGAACCTCCTACCATTTTGGTCGGAGCTTCCTACCTGACCTCTCGGTCTGCTTGAGAGGGCAGGTCGGAACCTCCGACCGGCCTTCTCGGCATGGCCGAGAGGCTTGGTCGGAACCTCCGGCCACTATGGTCAGAGCTTCCGGCCCCTAGACTGACCGAAGAACTTTTTATATCCTTGACTTGCGACGAACCTCCTTCTTTCACAAACTTGAGGCATTGCTTTCCATTGACCATGGTTCTTTTGGATGGTCTATTTTCATGAGGAGAGAAGCCAAGACCGTAGGCGTTCTTGTTGGAGTGGGTAGTGAGGGTTTTGTAGAGGATATCCTTGGATTGGAATGTTTTTAAACATCCAAACTTCACCAAGGTACCCAACCGCTTATTCTCCTTTTTAAGCGCCTCCAAAGCTTATAGGTTAGTAGCATATGCATCCAAATCATAATTATAACATTTTGCACATCCGTTGCTTGTGGAGGCATTGGAGATCTTGGTGGCCTCATTGGACGTGGAGGCGCTATACCAAAGAGTGTCAAATTGTACTTCAAGAGCCTTGTGATTTTAGTCCATTTTCACAAGATTCTCTCGAAGTGTTTCATTCACACTCTTTAGATTAGCCATTGAGTTATTGACCAAAGAGAGCTCTTTGGTCAATTCCTCAACCCTTTCCTTCTCCTTAGCCAAGTTCTCCTCTAGGACAAGGTTTCTCTCCTTCTGAAGGATGAGCAAGTCCTCTTGGCTTTCGAGGGACTTTTCTTTACTCTCCAATGCCTTCATAAACTTTGCCAATTGTAACATGGCCGGCTTACTAAAACCTTTGAGTATCTCATCCACATCATCCTCACTTTCATCATCACTAAGATCATCATTATCAATTGGAGGAGATTTGGATGTTAAGGTTACCTTTCGCCCTTGTGCTATGAGGCACGTAGGCTCATAGTGATCGTCGTCGCTCAAATTGTCGAAGAGACGCTCCTCGAACCCGGATGATAACTTGATAGCAATTGTGGCAACCCTTCCTTCATCGCTTTCTTCCTTGCCGTTGTCCTCATCATTGGAGAGCCACTCCTCTCCAATGTGAGCACGCCCGGTCTTCTTCTTGACCACCTTGGATTTGCCACCCTTGTTCTTGAGCTTGGGGTAATCGGCGATAAAATGGCCGTACTCCTTACATTCGTAGCATGCCCGCTTGAATTGCCTCCTTCCTTTGTCATCTTTCTTCTTGTCCTTGCCGAAGCCGCCTCGACGAAAGAAACGCTTGAACTTCCTTATCACAAGAGCGAAGTCTTCATCTTCCCTCTCGGAGTCACTTGAGGCTTGCTCCTTCTTGGCCTTCAAGGCGACCTCCTTGTTCTTGGCGATTGCAGTATTCTTGGCGAGTTGCTTCACCTCCTCTTCTAGTAGCTCATGTGAGATGATCCTCGAGAGAACGTCACTTGGGATGAGTCTCTTAAAGTTTTTTATCTCCCGGATAAGGGTCACCAAGGTGGGATTCCTTGGGGCGATCACCCGGAGAAGCCTCTTGACAACCACATGATCGGTCATATCATCACCACCAAGTCCACGTATTTTATTGACAATGACCATCATGCGATCGTACATCTCTTGCGGCGTCTCGTTGTCTTCCATCACGAACTGCCCAAGTTGTCCCTCAAGCAACTTAATCTTCGACTCTCACACGCCGGGGGATCCTTCATGTGCCTGTCGGCGAAACGGGACTGGGGGCCCCATATTCCCGGGGACGCGTGGGTTCTCGGCCACGTCATCTCCCCCGAGCCCACTTTTCTTCTCCTGTGCCGGCCGGCTACGGCCATCCTCCCGCCAAATGCTGGGGCCCGAGCACTCTCCGGGCCCGGGAGCACCTTCCCCGGGCGCGGCACGATGCGGGCCCGCATCCAACTCGGACCCCGGGACCCGGGGGCATTCCGGGGCCCGGGTCGACTCGGTATGGGGCGCTTCCCCGGTACCATCACTAGGACTTTCCCGGTCCGGGGTCCGCTCCCCGGACCCGGGACTCACAGCTTCGGCCTCCCACAGACTCGACGCCTTGTGGGCGCGGAGGGCTCGTTGAGCTCTCTGCCCCGGGCGCGAGACTAACTGGAGTGGATCAACTCTCCAACAACCCGCATTAATGACGACGCGACGGGGCGCGTCGCCCCTGTCACCTGCTCAACCACGCGTGGATGACTCCTGAAGGCCCCCGTGGACACACGCCACGTGCGGTCAGAAAACTTTTGACTTCGGCGGGCTTCATTTTTCCACACTCCGGCAGCGACGACGTGCGCTGTCGCATCACCACGACCCAGCCGCCCGCAGCCGACGTACCACACCAACTCCGGCGTGGTGTAGCAGGCGGACGCGTGCGACAAGACGTGCAACAAGACACACCATACCAGCTCTCTCTTTGTGTGTGGGCACTGTGGACTCCCCTTGATGATAAAAGGAGGATCCAAGCCACAGCAGAGGGGGGGACTTGGAGTGGCTTCTTCAGAAAACAAAGACACCGGGATTCTAGCTTGAGTCCGGCTTCCAGGAGCTTCCGGCCACCTCTCCCGACCGGGCTTCTAGCGGTAGCGGCGGAGATTGCTTCCGGGGCCGTAGCTCCCACTCTCTCCATCTCTCTCTCTCTCGATGTGTGCCCGGGTACTCGGCCAGGGCACTCGGCGCCCCTAGCGCACTCGGCCAGGGCACTCGGCACCCCTGGCGCACTCGGCCAGAGTACCCGGCGCCCCTGAGCATCCTCAAGATCTTGTAAAAGCATACCATATTCATTTTCCACATAGCAAACATACACAGGAGTAGGGTGTTACGCCTCCGCGCGGCCCGAACCTGTCTACTTCTCCTGTCTCCTTTGCGTGCCACCGTCCCTCGTCACAGCCGTCCGGTAGACCACTCCCCTGGCCGAACCTCAAAGGGGGGTCTCCTGACTCCCCGCCATCGGAGTTTCATCCTCCGACAGTGCCAATTGAAGTGTCTCCCAAATCTCCTTGGCCTCCTCGAGTTGGTCCACCTTGTTGAATTCCTCGGGATTCAAGGAGTTTAGGATGACACTTGCGGCTTGAACATTGCGGTGGATAAGAGCCTCTTGAGCCGGTGTAGGTTCCTCTCCTTCCTCCGGATCGTCCGTCACACCTGTGCACACAATCTTCCAAACATTTGGATGCAACGAGTTTAGATACAATTTCATCTTGTGCTTCCACGCACTATAGAAGGTCCCGTTAAAATGGGGAGCGCGTCCGGAAGGCACGGAGATGAATTGCTGAGAAGGAGGAATAAATTTGTTGTAATCAAGATCAAAAGCAGCTCCCTTCTTCCACCCGACTTGCTTGTCGAGCCATCCCGTCTTCTTTAACCCCGGTAAAATCAACTACTTTCTCAGTCGACATCTTCGGATCAACTCCAAGCGGTTAAGCTTCTTAGGAGTTTAGACTCTAATACCAATTGAAAGTCCATTGATGTCGCCTAGAGGGGGTGAATAGGCATTCCTAAAAAATTCTCAAAAAGCCCATTGTTAACACCAAAATTTGGTATGGTTCTTTATCAGATTCGGTTAAGGAAAGAAATCACAGTCAGCTGGTGGGAATTAATCCAGAAGAGACCAAGTTTGGAAAGGGATCGTGAAGACCACGAAGAGGCAGTTAATATCTTATCTATTAAGTAGGCAATATTAATATTTTTCCTTTTAGGAAACCTGATCTCGTGTCCAATCGGGTCTTATTAGTGATTTTCCTTCTGTAATTAGGAAATCTTGTGTCGTGTCCAATAAGGACTTGTATCAACTCAACGTATAAATACGTATGCACGGGTACCTTGTAAATCATCGCCCAGATCAATACAAATCCGGTGCATCGCCACCCTTTTTGACGGGTTCTTGCTTCTCGAGCCGGGCTGCATCGGTTAAGTTCGACCTCCTGCGAGAGGGTAAGTCTCGTCACACCGGCAATCTATCGGCTTGGTTAGGACTTCCTCGGTTCGGTCCGATATTCTAACCAGTCTACGGTTGTCGGCTTACCACGGTGTATCTACTTTGTCCAAGGCTGCATCAGTCAAGTTTGATCTCTTAGTCCGAGTAGATATATCACATCACGATTGCATTGGATCTATCGGCTTATCGAGTTTCTTTTATCATTATCAGTCTGTGCTGCATTGGTTAGGTCCGACCTACTAGACTGCTGATAATAAATTTATCCTTGTTGAGTCGATAGGTTTTTATGCGATGTTTTATCGGAGTGTCTAGCTGATAAGTTATCTTTACTCTATATCCAGCCGATCTATTATATTAGCACGATTAATCTAGTTTCTATCGGTTTAGTATTGTTAACTTCAACCCTAATACTGTCTCGGTTTGGTCCGATCTATCAGCGTTGGTTTTAACAGTACGACCATCGGTAGTTACTTGGTTTCGTCTCATAGGAAGCTGGGTAGAGATGATGTTTTTATTTATTGCTTATTATTCTGCCTATCTACGCCATCATCTCCTTCTAGCCGATGTATAAGTGCTTTAGTTCATATCGGCAATCGGCTGATGAAACGAGTCCAAATCGGCTTTCAGCCGATTGGCTCACTGATCCAACTTTTGTTATCTCCTTGTCAATTGCAGGGTCAAATTGACTGGCACGCCTACGAACCTCGAATTTAGGACCTGCACTGGAGTTAAGTAGATCCCCTAGGCCTTCACGTCTTTAATGCATCAAACCAGATCATCAGTACGTTTTCGGCGCTGTTGGTGATTTTCGGTGTCAACACGTTTTTGACACGCCCGGTGGGACACGAAGTTTCGACATGGCCGGAAAAGAGATCAAAGCGGACAACATGATTCCGGTCACCATTGACAATCTGACGGAAGAACAGAAACAACAAGTAGAGCAGAATATGGCCAATTTTTAGAAGCTCTGTTTAGAATCTTTCGGTCTGACTAGACAAGGGCCGATTCAGAAATCTTAGCTTCCAGAACCAGTTCTGGTCGGTGAATCGAGCCATACACCACCTGCAAGTCCACCAAAGCCCTTACAAGAGATGGTAAATGAAGCACTGCATCACGCAGTTATCAATCAATCACGAGTATTGGTGAACACACTGCATAACCTAAACAAGAAAACGGTGGATGGATTAATTACTCAGGAGCCTAATCAGGGTCCAGTATATTTGCCAGTAAAAATGGAGCCGGTTTAGGTGACTTATGGAGTTAGAAGAGATGCATTGGCCAATGTGTTTTCCCAGAATCCGATTGGGGGGCAACAAGATGACGTACCTCTAGGGTATCATCGAACTGCTTATTATAGGGGGTATCAGCAAGATTATCCAGGAGATGTTCCCGATTCGAATAATTATCAGAGAAAAAATCCTAGACAGAATCGGTTATCAACTCCACCCCCGCAATATCAAAGGGAAATCCCAAGAGAGGAAGATTGGTTGGCAAAGGTTGCAGAAATAGTAAGGGAGAAGTTTGGGATAAAACCGCAGGAACAAACGTTTATGTATCGGCATCCGTATCCTGAGTGGTTTGACAGAGTTCCATTGCCACACCAATACAGAGTCCCAGATTTCTCTAAATTCTCAGGGCAGGACAACATATCTACAGTAGAGCATATCAGCCGATTCTTAGCACAATGCGGGGAGGCATCGGCTGAGGAGGCTTTGAGGGTTAGATTTTTTCCCTTGTCATTGTCCGGATCAGCTTTTACGTGGTTTTCTTCATTGCCACCGAATTCAGTTCGGCGGTGGGCAGATCTGGAGAAACAATTTCACAAATACTTTTTTGCTAGGATCCATAAGATGAGGCTAACGGACTTAACATCGGTCAAATAGAGGCTAGATGAATCCGTCCCGGAATACATCCAGCGGTTTCGGGACATCAGAAATCGATGTTATAGTCTGAATCTAAGCGATGGGCAGCTAGCCGAGTTGGCTTTCTAGGGTCTCTTAGCCCCAATTAAAGAAAGTTTTCATCACAGGAGTTTAAGAGCCTAGCTCACCTTATACAGAAGGTATCGGCTCATGAAAGCGATTTCAAGAAACAAAAAAGGAGAAGTTTCAGCGAAGGGTTGCTCAGGTACAAGCTTATTTATCGGACTCGGATAATGAGGAATCTGATGTTGAAGTTGGATTGGTGGAGTAGGTTAGGAATAAGAAATCAGTATCGTGCCCATGGGTGAAGGATATCGGCAAGGGGGAACGATATGACTTTGACATCAATAAAGCCGATAAAATCTTCGACCTATTGCTACAAGAGAAGCAGATATAACTTCTGCCAAATCATGTAATTCCATCAGCCGAGGAACTAAAGAAGAAGAGATATTGCAAGTGGCATAACACGATATCACACCACACCAATGAGTGCAAGGTTTTTCGGCAACAAATTCAATCGGCTATTGAATAGGGAAGGATCAAATTTGAAGACAAGAAGCCGATGAAAATTGATGGACATCCGTTCCCTGTGAAAATGGTTTACGCAGGGGCATCAAGAAATCAGGCTGATGAAGGAAGGCAATGGGATCATAAAAAATCAAAAATTACTTCATCGGACCTGATAGAAAAATATTCAAGGCACAAAGAAGAACGGTGGACTGAGTCAAACAAAGAAAAATATAATCCGCATTGGGATTGCCCTTTCTTCCGGTTCTGCTGGGATTAGGGTATGAGATTGCCATCAATTGAAGATTGTCCTGAATGCAATAATCTAGGATTTCAACATGTTCAGCAGGAAAGGTTTTCGCAGGATCGGCCGCTTGAAAAACGGGCATCGGTTCATAGCCGATTGGGGCCGATCCATGAAGAGTTCTTTGAGGAAAATGACGAAGAAGTGCATGAAGGACAACAAATCCAAAATCCTCAATGGTGTCCTAGTGGAATATTCACAAAAAATCAGAAAAGAAGGGCACAATGACTACGGCACAGAGAGCAACAAGAGGAGCAACGGCAAGATCAGGAGGAAGCCGATCATCGTCATAAAAGGACTAAACGAGTATGGCGTGCCAAGAGAAAAGACGATGAGGTTGATTCATTGGCTCCGACAAATATGGTTTTCTTTTTGCCTCGGGAGTATAAAGTTTGTTCATCTGATGAGGAAGGTAACGAAGAGGTGTTTGCTCAACTAACGCTGCAACCCGATCAGGCTATATTTGATAAGCCTGAAGAGTCCAAGCATCGGCATTTGAAACCATTATATATCAAAGGTTATGTGAATGGGAAGCCGATGATGAAAATGCTAGTTGATGGGGGGTCAGCTGTTAATCTAATGCCGTATGCTACGTATCGGAAGCTAGGAAAAACTGCCGAAGATCTGATCAAGACAAATAAGGTATTAAAAGATTTCGGCGGGAATCCATCGGAGACGAAAGGCGTGTTGAACGTAGAATTAACAGTGGGGAACAAGACATTGCCTACCACGTTTTTTGTTATCGATGGAAAAGGATCATATAGTCTGCTCCTTGGCAGAGATTGGATTCACGCAAACTGTTGCGTGCCCTCGACCATGCATCAAAGTTTGATACAATGGTAAGGAGATCAAGTCGAGATAATTCCAGCTGATCAATCGACCAGTATTGCAATGGGATGCAGATATGGACAAATAATAGACAAGTATTATTAATTTATTACCTAATAGTGTTCCGAGTGACCATCTTGAACGATGGTTGAAAGGCAGTCACAAACCTTCGAAAGACAATATGGTCAACAATAGATGAAGGATACTCATGTAGTATAATCATGGCAGCAAGCTCTCTCCTAGTTACTTCTGGATCAAATGTGTATTTCTCCACAGATATTTTCCCTCCCTCCTGGGAATTGAACCTCAAAGAAGATTGGTGAGTTAAAGTCAAAGACGCATCCATGGAAATGAAAAAGCTCAACGGACGACTAGATGTTGGTCTGTGAAGTACAGAGTAGGGAGTAGGAAACTAGGAATTTCTTGGTGTGCTAACCTTCCTTCGTCGCCGTCCGAGCTTAGGGGCGGGGAGGGAGAAGCTATGGGCTGGCTCTCGAGTCCTGACTCCCCTGGAGCAACAGCAGCGCAGCAGGGGAGACCGCGAAGACAGGCGGCTCACGATGGGCAGCGGACAACGGAGACGCGTAGCAGCCAGCAAGGCTGCAGGGGAGACCAGAACGACGGTCAGCGGATGTCGGACAGTGGGCGGCAGGCTTGCGGATGACGGACGTGAAGGAGTACGCATAGGCTACGATAGCAGAAAACAAAACTTTTCTACTGTGCACACTAGGACATCATGCGAAGGAGGGATCATGAATCGTTACCACTAGACGCGCTATGCAGTGGAAGAAAGGTTGGAGAAGCCGGTCCAACCACGTGCGCATCGAGGTAGTAGTGGAAGTAGTCGATCTCCACGAACAGATCACGATCAACCACACCACGAGCAGATTCAATCAGTGTCGATGCCGATCAACGCTACAACGAGCAGCGCCTCCACCAGTATCCACACGTCCGGGGCTGGAACACCGATCGTGAGTGTACTAGCACTCGTGAGCGGCTAGGGTTTGGCTCGAGAGGTAGCGGCTAGGGTTTGGCTCGAGGTGAACAAAAGCGTCTCTCTCCTTGGCCCCTCGCCTCCCTATATATAGACCTCCTTACTTGGGCCTCATGGACAGAGACCCAATAAGAGTCTACTTGGATCTCCATCCGAATCGAGCCCATATTCGAATCGCATTCGAATAAGTGTTCCAACCCGTTAAGCGTGCGACCCTGTAGGTTTACGTATATTTGGTCACAGCCCAGAAATGCCTTTCTGGTCACCCCACTAATAGCGGCCTCTAGCAATTCATATTAGCCCCAAAGTATACATAAAGATCATATCGGCTCAACCTGTAATGTCTTCATGTACAAACCCCTTTGCCTCACGATATCGATTGAGCTCGAGGCGAGACTTGTGTCATCCTCTTAATAGCTCAATCACTCTCTCAATCCTATGATGGATTACAAACTTGTAATTGACTCCTTAATCACCCTGGCATGGCCATGCACTTCCATAATCCATTACATGGAGGGGCCCAGAGATATCTCTCCCATAAGGAGGGGTAAATCCTATCTTGATCATTCACATCCCACTACATGTTTCATAGCAAACCCGAAGACTACTTTTATGACTATCCAGTTACGGAGTATACCCAGTTACAGAGTAGTGTTTAGTAGTCCCAAAATAAGCTACTACGTATGCTGGGAACCATGATGATCTCAAGTCTAAGGACTCTACATAAACACTACTTGAGACTAACTGATGACACATGAAATCTCTGCAGTATCTCATGGCGGGTCTATCCAACATATGTTCACTAACATATGTCCATATTATCAATTTGGTATCTCCATACCATGATCTATGAGACATGATCATCAATCAATACATATGCTGATCTTAGAATCATATTTGTTCCTCATATGATATATGATCAGGAATTATTTAGAAATAGCAATATTTGACATTAAAAGTCTCATGAATAAGTCACGTACTCATTGATCAATAATGATAATGTCTATTTCAAGGAACAAATCAATACATTATAAACATAGCATGTGATATATATAACATCTCCATGTTGCCTCTAGGGCATATCACTAACAGGACGGCCGGGCGGTGAACGGTACATAGCTAGGCGGCGGGCTTGCGGACAGCGGACGCCCGGGCGGCAGGCTCGTGGACGGCGGCCGACAGGTTGGAGGATGGCGGACTAGCAAGAGGCAGGCGGAGGCACTGGCGGGCTGGCGGCTGGCAGACTAGCAAGAGGAGCCAAGGAGAGGCACTGGCGGCGGCACGGCGCTCTGGAAGCCTAGATCTGGAGACTTCTGTAGTTATGTTAGGGTTAGCAGTTACCACTAGCAATCTTGGGCAGTTGGGCTGTGGCTACTTGGGGCATTGGGCCTTGTTTTTATGGGCCAGCTGGCGCATGGGCTATTTAAGCAGGTCTCCACGGGGGGTGGAGGGTCATACCCGCCCCCGCCAGACTCGATGGGGAGGAGTTTTCCTCCATATAATTCCCCGTGGATAATAAACTACTACCATCTCTGACTCCTAATAGGAGAATTCCCCATAGGAAACGGGGAATGAGCCCCCGTTGCCATCTATATATATGAGTGCCCTGCATTGTGAATGGCCTTACTTGCTCCCCACCTCCAGCCTCCTACCCGATCGGCAATGAGCGCGGGCCGTGCAGTTGCCTCCACGTCTCCATCGGCTACCCCGCTCAGAACACGATTACGCAATGGAGGGAGGACAGCGAGCCTGAATCTGGGCGAACGGACCTGACTGCCAATACTAGACACTTCAAATGGCCTACTATAATTTTGTTTTGATTTTATCACTTCATTGAACCATCAATTAATTCGGTCAAACCTGCTAAGAATAGGATTTTAACCTTAAAACCATCCCCATTTCTCTTTTTCACCACAATTTACTCCTAGGTCTTTTGGCTGTGATTTTCTGCCAGCGAGTTAAACAAGTATTCCTTTACACACAAAAATTTTGACACAATTTAAAACCCAGTTTAAATATATTTAAACAGGAGGTCGAAGTACCTATATCACCACAGTTAGGGACACAGCCAAATCTTAGTTTCTTTCCTCTTCTTTATTACCAGTGGGAACCAGGAGGTGTAGGTTCCACCAGTCCGCCTCATCGCTGGCCCTCACATGCTAGTCCATGCCAAGGATGTGCGGACACAGCCAGGCCACGCAAGGCCGCGTGCCTGTGCAAGCCCCGCGCGTACCTGCACACGCCAATGCCGTGCTGACCTCCCTCGTGCAAGCAGCTCCGTGTCCCTCTACCTTCATCCTTAGGCCCCCGTTTTCATAATAGGAAACCTTCATGTCAATATACCAATTTCTGGATCAAGTAGTTGGTATACACGAGTATATTGCTGTAAATATTGAAAGCACATTCACAAAAGTTTCACATAACTTATTACATAGCAGCCGGAAAGGCACGATAGAGTACGTGGAACCACACGGTCCACAGATTACATTCAAATATAGAAAATAGATAAGGCTACAGACAAAAGGCAACGGCTGCACCATCGCCACAAGCAATGACCAAATCTAAGACCTATTGGGCGCCGTCTTCTCCACCATCATCCGGATAGTGGCCGTAGGGGTCTTTGGCTTCCGGAGTTAACTCTAAAGTTGATCATAGCAAGGGTGAGTACGAAGGTACTCAACAAGTAACCACACAAAGTGCATATGCTCAAGGTATGACAAGGAGGGCTTGGTTGTTTTGCAGAAAGCTAGTTTCGCAATTCCTTTGCAAAACTACGATCTAGCACATACTGAATAAGTTTTAGTTCCATTGTTCATTAATCAGTGGTGGTTCTGTCTACCATCCATAGTTGAGAAAGGATGGCTTCCCGTCACTGGCCGTCATGAGTTTCTAGGGTCGACCCCTTCTCGCCTTTCGAGAAGTTGATCTCTTAGTCTGAAATAGTCATGCATCACCTAATACCCACAAGTTAAAAAGTCGGCAGAGCAATACATTGTGATATAATGGTGAAAAAGGCAGATAGGTTACAGGGATGATAACATAGTTGCTTAATCAAAAGAAGCTGATGCAGCACTGTCATATCTTCAATGCATATACCATACATACATTTCTCCTAAGATGGTAAAAAAAGTAATTAGACTATCTGTGAATATGATTCCTGCCAGATGAATAAAATCTAATATATATGGTCTTACATCTGGTAAACTACTCCAGTGATGCATCCTCAGAACGCACACACAACTAAATAACACGTGCTGTGTACTAAATATGTGAAGGACTAACAATCAAACCTATTTGACAAGCCAGCTATCACTAGAATTAATGCATAACAATGCACACTCGAAAGCATTGATCAGATTATTGACCAAAATATCATTGCATGAACTTTCTGTTAAGAACATATAAGGAAAGGTGAAAATCTGTTATATTTCTTTACCATGTCAGTGTTCTCATGCATGGAAAAAACTAAAAATGAACAAAACATTTGGAAAGAGAACTTTTCATTAGTCACTACATAATCAAAGAATGTGTACTGTAGTAAGCTCCTTCTATACAACATGTCTTCGCACAAGCAAGCTCCTTTCAACACATCCTTATCTAGCATTGGTAAAGCTTCTGCAAATGAAAGGAAAGTTAGGTATACAATGAGTAAATCTTTTGATCTCAAATATCTTGGATTAACTATTCAAATTGTTGTCCCATTTGGGTGAAGAGCTTAGATTTTCATTGAAATGGAAAGCGGGTAGACATGGAACATGCCAAAAGAACGGGTATGCAGATATGTACATATATAAAGAATTGTTCCGCTTTATAGCTAATGTAAAAAAAACTGGATAATCATTCTTTTCAACCATGGCATATGAAATAACACTATGCACTATACTTAACAAATCACACGAATTTGTATCAAATATGGTTGTATCAGTTTGGACCAATTCACATCACCCATGGCTTAGTTATCCAACAATCAAAGAATTGAATAGCCTTTACTTAAAAGGAGAACATAATGGGAGGAGCCATCTAGGCCCTAGAGGTCCAGCAAATAATTTGCTTCTTGACCAGCATGGAAAACCATGAAATGGAATCTTTGGAAACAAAAAACCGAAGAACTTTTGAGAAGCTTGGAAGCAAAATTGGAGCTATGGAGCAAAAATGAAAATATAAGTAGGTTGCAATTTTCTAGAATTTGCTACTCAAATGTTGCTAGTGCCGAGCTTTGGGGCTGAGGTAGAGTTGAAAATATTTGTTTAGAGTGATGGTGTCAAAATATGTCTACAGGTAACAAATATACCATCAATGCTAAAATTTTGGTACAAAAACTTTACTCATAATTAGTAGGAAATGACAAGGATGCCTATGAGAGAACACCTCACATTGTTTTTTTTTTCATATGCCTAGAATGACTATAATGTCAGCAATCCTGAGAAATCACAGGCAGCGCAGACTAGAGTTGCAACCTTAGGGTAACGTTGGGTGAAGGGAGCAGTGGAGGGCGCCATCATGCGGCACGGATGGGCACCGTGGCCTTTGGTGGCGGCGAGTGAAAGGACCGGTGGAGGGTGGAGGGGAGCAGCGGACGAGGCAGCGACTAGTGGAGGGCGTGCTCACAGTCCGGTGTCGGACCCTAGCTGCAAGACCACTCCATTGCTCAAAGGAGAGTGAGTAGAGGATGAGGAACGAAGGGAGTGCGCCGTTTATATGTAATGGCATTTGCGGGTTATTTTTCAATGAACTTCAATGAGTAGGTTCCTAATCTTGGCCCAGATAATCCTCATGAGCTTGGGGGTGTGCGATTCTAATTAATTATTAGTAAAAATGACCATTTATGATTGTTGGAGAAGCTAGCAAAATATAGTACTCCCTCCATCCCAAAATATAGTTACCTTTGTTGTTTTTGTAGAGATTAAGGATTGAGGTGAAAGGTCTAAAATACCCTCATTAAAGTCACTAAAGTGCCCACTTTGGTTGGCATGCTGTGAATCGACAGGGGTAGTGTTGATGGATTGGTACCCGACCCCAGATTTTGTGTATATACAGTGTATTTGAGGATATAGGGTAAGACTGGTATGAAGATGTAAATGAAGACGCAAGGAGGCAGGAATTTTTATACAGGTTTGGGCCCCTTAGAGGTAATAGCCCTACTCTTGTTTGGCTGGGAGGCTGGTGCTTTTCACTATATCAATCTCATAAGTACAAAATATAACAAAGAAACCCTAATCTAGTCTGTCAGTAAGTCAGTGTTGAGCTCTGGCATAGTGGTCGGCGGCTAGTCGTTGTCAGGCTCCTCCAATATTGACTCCATGAGATTGGTTGGTAGCTTATGTTGTTTCTTCTTAGGTTTTGTTGGCTTGTCCCTTCCTCATGGGGGTCTTGTATTTATACCGTCAGATGCTCCTTTGTCTAAGTAGAACTAGAGAGGCATATTTGGATACGAATCCAAACAGTCCTGGTAGGGCCCGGTAAGACTCTGTGTTTCTTTCCTTATCGGTATTTTTCCTATGCACTTATGAAAAAAAGAAAAAATAGATCTGAATGACTAATGTTTAAATTCTTATTGGATTACTCTAGAAAAAGGGAACATTGGTCCGATCGCATCCAAAGTTGATTTTAGTTTTATAGCATTATAAATTCATGTTTCGTTTTAATAATGCTAAACTTTTCCTTGGTTCCGGATTATAGCATTCCCAACACTTCCCTTGTATTAGCTGTCTTCTTGGACTTGGTTTGATTCAGCAATTACATGCAATTACTTTCTTGCCCTTGTCACAAACTAAACCAATCATTCCATCCAGCTGTATACCCTAAGGTGGCGTTCGAGATAGCGCTTCTCGCGGTGACTTATAAGCTGCATACAAAACGAGAAACGTTATTAGCGTGTGATTACTTAAGTATTAACTATTAGACACTTGGAAAATGAATCTATTTGATTTTTTAGAGATACTTTCGCATAGAAAATTTTTGCAAAAAACGCACCGTTTTGTGTTTTGAAAAACGTGCTAACGGAAACCAAGGGAGTAGCCAAAAGCTAGAAGCAGAAATGAACACTCCCTAAGCCCAATTGCCCAAACCTACCTAGCTCGTCCACGTCGGGAGCTCCCTCCAATGCCAATAGCCCCAACTTGTGAGCTACTCGAGCCCCACTCGCTCTGGGCTTGATATGAGCTCGAGCTTGCCCTTTGGTTCGCGAGCTTGAGGTTTTGTGGCCAGCATGCGTGCCATGTGTCTTCCTTCTCGGCGTTATTGCTCCTTATTTTAAACCTGCTTCCTTCGATCCAAGATATAAGGATTTTTAACTTTTTTTTAAAAAAAGTAAGATTCAAAAAAGTTATGATATCCCTTATTAAATAAGAAGTGACTAATGGATAGAATAGTACTATATAAGAACTTGTTCAGTTTGTTGGTATTTTCAGCCTTACTAAATTTTGGTAATGTCAAATTTTGATTCATTTGTATGTACCAAATTTTGGTAGTGTTAGTTGTGTTTAGTTCGAAGCCTTTCTAAATTTTTTTAATGTTTTCATGAGAAAAAACCTCCGAAACTACCATATTTTGGTTTGGTTAGGGATGGTAAAATCATATTTAGTTTGTTACATTATAATTTAGTAGAGTCGAAGGTGACAATAAAGTAATCTAGTCTTAAGTTCGCGTGTTTTGTGCAAATTTAAAATCTTAAATTTCGCTGTATTATGTGATAGAGAGAGTAGCTCCAATCCAAGGCCATAAAAGTCAACAAATAGTTAATTAATTCCCTGGCTACCTACGAAAAAGTTGTTACAGTATTCATACATCGATTATTCATTCGCATTTCTCAGTGACTAGTGTAACGCCCTCAAAATTGCCTTAATTAAAAATTATTTTTGGGTAAATGAAAATACAAGAATACACTAGAAAATTTTGTCTATGAAAGTGTTTGAATAAAATTTTGAAATTTCCTATATTAAAAAATCCCCAATTGAAAGTTTTAAGTAAATGCTTGGATGTTTTTATATTTCTGGGGTTTTGTCAGAATATTTTAAGCGTTTAAGTATTTATAATAATAAATTCTTCGTGTTTTATGGTGGCATTTTCTTCTGGTAAATTTTCCATGATTTAATAAACTCTTTGAAATTTTCTCGAAATTTTCGGAGCTTCAGAATTAATTTTAATGCTATAATTTTAGTAATTAAATAAATATAAATAAAATCCCTTTTCTTTCTCCATTTCAGCTTTAGTCCTTTGAAATCTCTCCGTTCATCGCGAACTTTGACTCCTTTTTCCTCCTAGGGTTTTGTGTCGCTCCCAAAACCCTAAAACCCCGTTGGATTCTCAACCTGAGATTTTTCTGTATCCGATATATGTAATCTCCTCTTTGCAATAAATCCCAGATAATTTCTTGAATTCTTTCCCATCAAAATAAATCCAAATCTCCAATCGCCTGAGATTTTCTCCAAATTCCGGTCCTAATAAAACACTCTCATCAATTCATTAATCCTGTAATATTTTATTCAGAATATTCCATTTTTCCAGTTCCCAAGAAAATATTCTAACTTTCCACATCTCCAAAATATTTGTATATTTTGGAAAGCTTAAATATTCCCCAACATTCCGATCTATCAATCTCTACGAAATAACTTCCAACCCTATCGGATTTCCGAATTATTCCGAGATCCAGCTTTCCCAAATATTCCTCGGATTTATTAATGTCCTAACCATTCCAATATTTTAGATAATCCCAAATGCCCTAATTTTCCTGTCTCCATAAAAATATCCCCTTTATTTCGCCTTCCAAGAGTATATACACACACATATATCCCTCTGTCCGAAATATTCTAGAGTCCTAAATACTTCCGCAACCTCTAATTCCCAGAATATTTCTCCATTCTCTAATTCTCGCCAAACAGTATATACATATATATCTACCTTAATATTCGCGACATTCTAAAATTCCGAATATTTCTTTCCCCCAAAATTCCAATATTCCTAATATTTCTTGGAAATCTAAAATTCAAATTCCAAATTTAGGGAATTTTCCGGAAAACCCCCACTATCTTTTTCTTTTTCTTCCTTTTTCTCTTTTCTCTTCCTTTTTCCTTTTTCTTTTCTCCTTTATTCTCTCCTGTTCATCTTCTTGCTCCTGTTCTTTCTCTCTGTATTGACGGACGGCCTGCTCCTGCCCTGCTCAGGCCCGGCCTGCCTTGGGCATTGCGGCAGCATGGTCGTGGACGATGGGTGGTGACTCGTGAAGCAGGCGTGGGCAATGGGGGACCAGCGGCAAGGCCTGAGACGACGGCGGCCAGAGGTGGACTCGAGGCATGGAGGCTAGGTCAGAGGTACCTCAGCCACCGTAGCCGGCAGCTGTAAGCTATCCTCTTCAACCCTTCAAGCCAACCAAATTTAGGCCAAAAGTTAGTCTATCTCAGATAATAAAATTTAAATAAATTTCACTAAAAGAATTGAGTTTGTTACCCGAGTCAATAGCAAAAGAAAAAAGGAAAGAAAACAACCAACCATCTATTCCAAGCTTCCTACTACATTGTCAAGCCACACCACATGATATTAATCCTTCTCTTGATCTTAATTGGTTGCCAAAACTTCTCAGAAGGGCGTGATCAAACTATAGAGGGAAGGTCTGCATTGTAATCTAATGATTTTTAAAACTTTCATCTTTCATCTAAAAATATTATTTTCTTCCTCAGCGTTGTAGAATTAAAAAGGGCATGACATACAATGACAACTTAGATGACATGTATGCCATTTTAAACTTCACAAATCCATTCCTCATATACAACAGATAGTGGCTTGCACTTTGTATTTAAACAATCCAAATATCGGAAGATCAGTGACATGTTACTCTATTGATTGAAATTCAGATTGCTTAAAAGAAACAGAAAACTGAATTTTGTTCTATTTGGAGCATTTGCAGACATCAAAATTAAGAAGCATTGTTGAATTGTCTTCCACTAATAAGCATTAAACAAATAGGCAGAGTGCAGCAGGGATAGGAAAGAATTTACTGCCAATAGATTAGAGGTGCATATCTATACTATAATTTGACATGAAACAGTAAAGAAAAACATCAAGGAAAAATTGCATATACCTTTACAGCAGGGAAGGACCCTCGGTGCTCAAGGGGAGATGGGGCCAGTCACAATGTAGGCGAGAGCGGTGGACTGGTGTAGTCTGGATCCACCGGCGGTCATTGGTGCGGAGTAGGGCTACGGCGTCGCAAAGGCAAGGCGGCATGATTTTCGTCGGCTGAGGAGCGGGTGCCGGTCGTGGACGTGCGAGCGCGGTCTAGATCCATCGGCGCCCTTGAGTATGGCGAGGAAGAGGCAACGTCACGGCAGCGAGGCGACGACGGCAAGGCGGCGCCCTTGAACCGAAGGCGGTGGCGCTTGTGCGGTTGGGGGGGGAGAGAGAGAGGAGGGTTTAGGGTTTTCTGGCGGTGGTGATTATGACAGGGTAACGGGCAGTATTGTTGGGTGGGGTGGGGGAAGCATGGGGGATTTTTGACTATTTGCCACTCTCTTCAATGGTGCATTCTCAAATGCCATCTTCCCCAGCGTCTTCGATTATTTGCCACTCGGGTCCACCGGATTGTTTTCGTTTTGCCATTTTTTGCTGCCAACTCAGCAATTTAGATAAAAAAATGACCTCAATACCCCTCGTCTCCTCCATGGTGGTGGGGATTTTTCACTGGAGGGCCCCATCGTCCTTGGACCCTCTGCCACCACCCGATGTGTTCGGTAAACCGGGCCGCGTCCCGGGCGGCCATGTTGGACTCCTCACAGCACTGCACGAGGGGGATAGGAGGCTCCTTGGACGCGGCGGTGCGGGAGTCGCGGCCGTGGCCATAGCCGGTGCTGCCAGGGTGTTGCTCCGCCGTAAGGCGACCATCGCCGCCGTGGAGGCGGCGACACTGTGGGGTCACCACGAGGCATGTATTGGATTTCGTGGTTCGCCATGTCAACGTGTCCTACCCAAAATACCCGATAGGCAACCGACTAGGGTAAGCCCTAGTGTGAACCTTCCTGAAAGTCAGCATCATCCCCAACAAGCAAACCAACCTCCTCTAAGAATTCACTTGCATCAAAATCTAAAACACCATACAAAATATACAAGTGCAAGAGTCAGTACATCATTACAATGTACTGGCAGCGTCAAGCCTATTATACATGCAAGGTATATTCAAGGAAAGGCTAAATCAGGATGATCATTTACATAAAAGCAGTATTTGAGTTTGCAATCATTTTTAAACGCATCGTTCACAATAATATACTTGCATATATAACCTTCATGTAAATCATCATTCAAACTCATTTATTAACTCAAAATAAAAGGGCAGTTGCTACCCTCCATGGTAGTAAGTCCAACATTCCCAAATGTTATTTCTTTTCAAACTCCTCAAGTTCTCACACACACACACTCACACATAAACCATGTCGAACATTTTTGGATAAATCTATACTCAATATAAGTCACTAAGCTGCTCCTGACTGTGAGTACGGCTAATCGATTAGTTTTAACTCTGCAGAGTGTGTACACTTTACCCACACGATGTGAATTAGTGATCATGCCTAGCATGCCAGACGATACCGTAGTATCCATTTCACTACTCACAATATAGCCTTTACATTGCTCGAGGTTTAACCTTGCATTAGCAACGGTAAGCTACATCCTCACCGAGACACTACCTCAGTGCCGCTAGATGGCGGGCCCACACCTTAACCTAGCACCGTGGCGGCAAACAAAATACACGCTAAGTTTTCCCACAGGGCACTTTACCGTTTTATCGGATAGACTTAGACGCTTAACGCCGTTACGGGCCATTAGGTAGTTCCTATGAGTTAAGCTACAACTTAACCCATACTACTTCAGCATACCATATGCAAGGTTAAATAACGAGCAACTAAATAGCTATGGCCATCCCATTCTAGCACATGTGGTCGTATTGTATACCATAGTAAAAGACATTGAGTTCGGTCCTTAATCAACCCAGGCGAACACTCCCCCTATCGGTACACAACTATCTCATATGTGTACCACTTGCCGCCCAAGTCTTAAAACCATTTTTCGTCATTTTATCTCATCATTTTATTAACACTTCACGTTATGTCCAGAAATAATAAATCATCAATTTTTGACATTTAAAGAGTGACAGTGTAAATAAGAGCTTAGGACTAAGCATGTCTCAACATAGAATTAAATATATATACCTGTACTAGCCATTTGAGTGTATAAATACACTCTGTACCACTCCTAGGGTTACAATGATGAGGGATTCAAATTCTAGGATTCCTATAATGCATTCTTTGGGCGTTAACTACCATTTACCAAGTTTTAAAATTATACATTCAAAATACGCATGCAAAAGTTATAAATAAAACGTTTTCCCCCAAAACATAGGAGCAATGTGTTCAAAGAAAGGTGGCGGTGACTTGCCTTGCTTAGCTGAAATCTCCGGATGAGTGCCAGGATTAACGTCCTCATCAAACACAATCTCCTCCTCTAAATAATAACGTATGATCGAATAATTATTGTTAAGCAAAAATAATTTAATGGCTAGATTATGCATGCATGATTCAAGGGGCTTGGTACTGTGGTGGAGGTTTTCTAGTGAAGGAATTTCTATTTTTCTGGTTCTCATTTGAAAGATATAATTTTTGGAAATTTTAATATTTGAAAGGATATTGATCCATGTGTACTAAATTTTTAAGGTATACCAGAGGCTTGTTTTGTATTTTTTTTTTGACCCTATGGAAAAATAGAGCATAATTTTATGAATCTACTGCAATTTTTCCCATAAATTTTGGAGTTAGGATGAATTTTCTATGAATTTTCAAAGTTAAACCTATTTTATAGAGTAATAGAAAAGAGTTTATTGATTTATATATATTTTCTCAGATTTAAAACACAGGGGTCCACCGGTCAGTGACTGCGCTTTTATAAAAACGTACTCACGTTTTCGAGAAATCAACCCGCGGTCCTTAGGGGTCCACCGGTCAGTGAGAGCAGTTTTGCAAAAATGTACTCGGGCTTTCCAGAAATCAACCCTCGGTCCACAGCACGTGTGAGAGTGAATCTTTATTAAGAGTCATCGTTGTTTTTAATTATTTTGTTTAGGTCCAGGGCCCACACGTCAGTGTCTGGCTATTTGCTAAGAAGTACTTAGGCGTTTTAAATCAGCGCTGACAGAGATCCTCATGCGCTAATCGTGTGGGGCCCGCTTGTCAGCGGCTCGGAGCAGAGCGAGCGACGGCGTGCGTGACCAACGAACTTTGCAGCGGCGGCGACGACGAACGGCGGTGAATCTCGCTGGGCTGCCAAAAGAGAAAATGTTCTATGGGCTCTTGTGAATCCATCGAGGGCAGTCTAGCCAGCTGAGGTGGTCGGAATTGACGACGACGACGGCAAGGGCGGCGAACTCACGTGGGACGCATATGGGCTTCATTTTATAGGCTGAATGGATGCGTGCATGCGATGTCTGAGTTACTAGAGAGGCTCACCGATGGTGTTTTGTTACTCGGCAGGGCTAGAACAGCGAGGAGTGCTTCGGGAGAGGTCTAGCGGCAGCGGAGTGCTCCTGGTGATCGTCGACAGTCGGATTTGGGCCAAGATCCAGGGAAGAGAGGTAGGCGTTAGCTTAGTGTGGTGCTGAGGTTGCTACAGACGCGAGGAATCAGAGTATTACTTACCGGGGTTTGAGAGAACAGAAAAGGGGCACGGCGGTCGACGGTGAGGAAAAAGACTCGGATCTACGGTCTCGGGACTCAGCGGCTTCTCGTGCTCGGGTCTTGAGCTTGTGCTGAGCTGGCGATGGTGTTGGCCAAAAATCAACTCTAGTCTTGCTTTGGTCAGGGAGAACGCATACATGCCATGGCGGTGGTCGCCGGAGCCGAGTGCATGCTGCGGCGTCTTCAACCTAGAAGACAGGGGAAGTAGAGGGAAAAAATGGATCAGGGATCCAGGAGTGGTCGTGTTCTCGTAGCTCAGATGCGGCGAAGCTCACCAGAGATCAGTCGCAGTGGTGGTTTTCTTGCCGGCGCCGGGGAAGAAAGCAATGTTCTCAGCGTTGCAGTGGTTTTCACCTCGGCCTTTCCGTGGAGGAGTGAGAGAGAATGGAGAGGAGAGCTTAGTGGCGAGAGGGTTTGTGCTTTTGTCGACCATGTCGAGAGAACGGAGGCAGAGGCGCTGGCACCGCCCTGGTCGGCGTTCGGCCGGCTTCTGGCACGTGTCCACGACGTGTTGAGTTTGTTCTATGAGGTGGGGCCAGGCTAGAGGATGTCTGTGACCGACAGGTGGGACCCACGGTGGCTGGGGCCCACTCGGCAGTGAAAGAATGGAGAACAAGCTTCCAGATTCTAAGTGTAAATGAGTTAGTTGGAGGTTACATTAGTCTAGCCATTTGACTAATCTACAGTGCAGGTAAAATCATGAGAAAATTACTGTGAGTAGTCGGTGGTAGTGGATAGCTCTGTGCCGAATTTCAGAGTTGTGGGACTTGTAGATTTTTCCTGGGAAAATGGCAAAATTCGGCTAAATTTCAGCCTATTCTGGATACTAGCATGAGTCAGTGAGCTTGGGCCTGTTATTTTATGTACAAGCTTTGTGAATGAGACTTGAAATTTTTAATGTAGTTAGTTCACAATCTGACCCAGATTCTGGTAAATTTTGGTGAGAAGGTGAGTGATGAATTTATTCTGGAAAAAATGTCAAATGGGCTGTCTGCAGGGGAAACAAATCCCTATTTGGCTGAATCAAAATTATTTGTTTGAGGCAATTATTGGATTGATAAAATTTAGTAAAAATTTCAGTGGTTGACTGAGTTGGTGTAGTTTTTAGGGAATTTTTCCAGATTTTTCTTCCTCCAGAAATTTCCCTTAAAAATTTAAAATGGAAATGGGGTTCCTAGTATTCCTTTAAAAGAAGATAAAGCCTAGAGTTTTATATATATGTGAGTATATATATAGGGTTTAGGTCTTGAAACAAAGCCTTAGCACTTTACATTAGTTTTCCACAATTGTCCACAATTTATTCCCGATATATTTTCTCGGTATGTTACAACTCCACCCCCGTTATAAAGGAATCTCGTCCCCGAGATTCGGTATTCTATAAGAAGCTTGGAAATTCGGCTCTAAGTTTATCTTCTCTTTCCCATGTGGCTTCTTTGGGAGTATGGTTACTCCACTGTACCTTAAGCATCTTAAGGGTGCAGCTACGGGTGTGGCGCTCAGCTTCATCTAAAATACGGATCGGGTATTCTTGGTATGAAAGGTCAGGTCGCAGATCGATGTTCTTCAATGGTGTTTGTTCGTATGGGACACAGAGACACTTCCTCAGTTGTGAGACATGGAAAACATTGTGCACATCTAAAAGTTAAGATGGCAGTTCCAGTTGATAAGCAACTTGTCCTCTTTTCGCAATAATTTGGAATGGGCCGATATATCAGGGAGCTAGTTTTCCGTGCACTTGGAAACGATGGACGCCTCGTAGCAGTGAGACTTTTAGATATACATGTTCACCTACTTCGAAGCTTAGTTCGTGGCGACGATGATCAGAATAGCTCTTCTGGCGTGATTGTGCTTCTTTAAGCCGATTCCGAATGAGAGCAACGTTGCATTCCGCTTAGTTGATCAGTGCAGGTCCAAAAAATTGTCTTTCCCCTACTTCGGACTAGAATAAGGGAGTTCTACATTTTGTTCCATAAAGTACTTCAAATGGGGTCATTTGGAGGCTCGCTTGATAGCTATTGTTGCAAGAGAATTCCGCGAAAGCTAAGCACTTCTCCCAGTTGGTGCTGTAGGTTAGCACGTAGGCTCGTAGCATATCTTCTAGGATTTGGTTGGTGCGTTCGGTTTGACCACTTGTCTGAGGATGAAAGGCCGTATTGAAGAACAATTTGGTGCCAAGAAGCTCGTGTAGGTTTTCCCAAAATCTTGAAGTGAACTGACGTCCACGATCGGAGATAATTACTCTTGGTACTCCGTGGAGGAAGACAATGTGTGTCAAGTAAAGCTTAGCAAGTTTAGCTCCGTTGTAGGATACATGCACCGGAATGAAATGTGCTACCTTCGTGAGTCGGTCAATAATAACCCAAATCGAGTCGTGACCCTTTGGTGTCTTGGGAAGGCCCGTAATAAAATCCATGCCTACTTCATCAAATTTCCATTCGGGTACTTTTAGTGGTTGAAGTAAACCCGCTAGCCTTTGATGTTCCGCTTTGACGCGTTGACACACGTCACAGATGGCAACATAGGAAGCAATGTCTCGTCTCATACTAGGCCACCAATATTGGGTGCGAATGTCTTGATACATTTTGGTACAGCCGAGATGAATAGATAGTAGAGATTGGTGCGCTTATTTAAGAATAATTTCCCGGAGACCATGGCTATTTGGTACATATATTTGTCTTCCATGGATAATTCTTGCCACTTCTGTATCCTTAACTTGGGCGGCTTTGATTTGAGAAGGAAGGGTTGGTTGAAGTGTCAGAGAGTTGATAAAACCTTCTTCAACCACTTCTAGGTTTAATCTTCGGAGTTCAAAAAGTAGTGTTGGCTGAGTAGATACCACGGTGTTGGTGGGATGGTAGAGCTTTTGACTGAAGGCATCAGCCACAACATTGGTCTTGTCGGGATGATAGTGAATGCCTAAATCATAGTTTTTGATGAGTTCTAGCCATCTTCTTTGCCTCAAGTTCAGATCTGGCTAGGTGAAGAAATACTTCAAGCTTTTATGATTAGTATAAATCTCGCATCTCTTGCCAACAAGATAATGGCGCCAAATTTTTAAAGCATGTACTACTGCGGCTAGTTCTAGATCATGAGTAGGATAATTGGTCTTATGAGGGCGTAATTGACGTGAGGCATAGGCTACCACCTTTCCTTCCTGCATTAGTACATAGCCTAGGCCTTGATGTGAGGCATCACAGTAGATATCAAAGTCTTTATGGATGTCGGGCATTATGAGCACTGGGGCTGTTGTAAGCCTTTTCTTTAATTCCTGGAAACTTTCTTCACAGGCCGTAGTCCATTCAAACTTCTGTTCCTTCTTGAGGAGTTGAGTTAGGGGTTTTGAAATCTTGGAGAATTTGGCAATGAACCGGCGGTAGTATCCGGCCAGGCCGAGGAAACTCCGAACTTCGGTCATGTTTTGGGGTTGCTTCCAATCAAGTACATTCTGCACTTTGCTAGGGTCAATGGCAACACCACCTTCAGAGAGTACATGATCGAGGAAAGTGACTTCCTTCAACCAAAATTCACATTTAGAAAACTTCGCATAGAGCTTGTGCTCACGAAGTTTGTTAAGCAGTAATCGCAGATGTTGAGCATGTTCCTCTTCAGTTTTGGAGTAGATAAAGATATCATCAATAAATACCACTACAAACTTGTCCAAGTACTCCATGAAGATTTTGTTCATCAAATTTATGAAAGTAGCAGGAGCATTAGTTAGTCCGAAGGAAACTACGGTATATTCAAATAAGCTGTAACGGGTGGTAAAGGCAGTTTTGGGAATATCTTTTGGTCTGATTTTCAGCTGAAAATAACCTAGCCTCAGATCAATCTTGGAAAAGACTCGTGCTCCGGTCATTTGATCAAAGAGGTCATCTATCCTAGGAAGTGGATATTTGTTTTTGATGGTAACTTCGTTAAGAGGTCGATAGTCCACACACATACGCATGCTACCATCTTTCTTTGGGGCGAATAGCACTGGGCATCCCCAAGGTGAAGAACTGGGTCGTATAAAGCCTTTTCTTAATTGCTCATTAATCTGTGCTTTGAGTTCTACCAAGTCTGTAGAGGTCATTCTATAGGGCCTTTTAGAGATAGGTGCTGTCCCAGGTACTAGATTAATGACAAACTCGATGTCCCTATTTGAGGGCATACCTGGTAGTTCATCAGGGAACACATCAGGATATTCTCTGACAATGGGTACCGTTTTGATTTCTGGAACCGTGTGAACATTGAGAGGTGGATGTTGTGACGTAGCGGTTTTGTCAGGGGTATAGATGATGACTTGGCCATCAGTGCTTTCCAAGGTTATAGTTTTCCTAGCACAATCTATGGTTCCTTTATATTTGGCTAGCCAATCCATGCTAAGTATGACATCCAACCCTAGTGTGCTTATTAAAGTAAGGTCGGCTTTAAATTCTACACCATTAATTTTAATTCCTACATCCTTACTTATTTGGTTTACTTTGATGGTGGAACCCGGTGACCGCACTAACATGGCATCTTCTAGTAGGTCTATAGGGAGTTGATGTTGTTGTGCAAATCTAGAGGATATAAATGAATGCGATGCACCGGAATCAAAGAGAACTAAAGTTGGGAAGGTGTGAACGAGAAATTTACCTAGCACGACATCAAGTGCATTCGTGGCCTCCTCGGTGGTCACGTGGTTGAGGCGACCGCGACCAAGGGAATGAACTGGTCTGGAAATCAAACGGCTTACCTGAGGTCTTCCACGGCCTTGCTGAAAGTGCATCTAGCCCCTAAGTGGGTTTTGGAGGATTAATGACAAAGCGGTTAAGGGACTAATGCGTTTATCGAGAATTGCGTGGAGAATTAGTCCCAGGTTGCTTAGTGTGGTGCATGGAGACCCCCACAAAAACATAACGTAAAATGGCGAAGCGACTCGGAGTTTATTTTAAATTCGTTTCAACTTTCTTTTGAGTCGTAGGAAACCATGCTATCAAGAGGGGTTGCAAGCAGTGTTCCAAGACCACTCAAGTGCTTAAGATCCAAATAGCTGAGAGTCCATCACTTTGGCACAACACATACATTTGGGATAGGCTATTTTTAGTGTCAGGGTTGGAGGTTCCGACTCCCAGGGTCGGAGGCTCTGACCAGCCAACTCGGCTAAAAACTAAGTGTTGGCCGGAGGTTCCTACCCCTGGGGTCGGAACCTCCTGGCCAAAATTGATTGCGAAAACCCGCAGTGCAAAGTGATCGCCTGTGTGGTGGCACTTCGTATTCGCATATAAGGACCGTTTCCTTGGGGAATTTCATTCGAGCATCTCACAGTGCGACCACACGGGTGGAATGAGACGCCCCTGGCCGAGTAACTAGTATTCCTAGGATCATTTTCGGTTGCTAATAAATGTGGGAGCGGTTGGGTGCCAAGAGGGCGATATATCCCCGTCCCTGAGTACAGGAAATGAGTTCCTAATACTTGGTTGAGAGAACCCATTTATAGGGTAACGTGCTATCCTGGGAAAGCTTTGGAAAGGCGTTGTCGTGAATCTCCCCGCTTGGCCAGTGAGGGAGTAAACTCGCGTCGTGTAGGTAAAGCGTGCACCCTTTACAAAGGTTTACAAACTATTCGAACAGCCGTGCCTACGGTTATGGACGAATGTGAGGTGATTCCTCTAGCATAGTTTTGTTTGCTAGTGCTTTGTGAAAGTGTTTTGAGATATGGGAATCGTTACCAGAATTGGCCTCAGTGGTCTAAAACAGGACTATGTGACCCAGGATGTTGAAGGGCATTATAGTTTAGGCTTCCCGAGTGGAAGTGGTGTATGTTGAGCTGAGATTATGAATGGCTCGAGGAGCCGCTGAGATGAGATGATGTTCTGGATAGGACGAAAGTGAAAGAAAAATAATAAAAGAAAAATGAGATTACATCTTGAAGAGGATGAAAGTGAAAATAAAGTAATAACTGAAGATACAGTGGAAAGCTGCTTGAGGGCAGACCCACTGAACCGCTGTCGTGATCTGACAGACGGTATAGTAATAAACTTGACTAGAAATAGTTAAAATCTGATTCGTTCGCTTGAGTTGTTGAAAAGGAATTCGCGAATAGAATCAAGGCTAGAGCCTCCTCCTAGTTGAAATGAGGCAACACACACTTAGGGTTTTAGAAAACGTCTTACAATAAAATATTTGCAAAATAAACCCCAGCCTTTCTTGATGGCCTGCATAACTCACAGTTTCCGTGACTTGCTGAGTACGTATGTACTCAATCCATTATCTTTTTCCTCTTTAGGAAGAGTGAAGTTGAAGTGAAGATTAGGGTTTCTTTCCTAATTCCAAGTCGTTGCTTGTGGATTGGGTTCTCGCTACGCCGTTGCTCCGTTGCTGTTCTGTTTGCATGTTGCTGCCCAGGGATTGCCCGAAGCTGCAACTATTAAAGGTATAATCTATAGATTTATTTAATTAGTAGCTGTGGTACATCTCTGTTGACCGTGGGTACCAGCAAGGTTTCCTGAGATTAGTACCGGCATCGCGGTTCCGTGGGAGTTAGTTCACGCCAATCTCCTGCGGCGCTTCCTCTCTAGTGTCACTATAAGTAGTGTCAGGGCGGGGGTGTTACAGCGCAGAACCAGTTGCCTCCGTTAGTCGCACGAGCGATCCCATCAGTCCTTAGGAAAAGAGAATAGCACCCTGCGGTGTCGTACCAGCAGTTGGTGGATTATAGAGTAATAAGATAAGATAAGAAATAAGAATAAGATAAGATAAGAAGACATATTTACTGGAAGATTGGAGGTATAGAATTTACTCTAAAATAATACTCCGACGCACCCTAATCAAGAAATTATTATGGCCCCATGACATGGGCAATTTGGACCGTTGGATTCAATCCTACGGTGCGGATCTGGTCGAGCACTTTTTTTTCCCCCTTTTTTAGATCGGTCGAGCCCTTTTGGATCTACTCTCGTACCGCTCTCCTCGGCTCCTCCCGATCACGCCCCTCACCCGCGCGTCGCCGCCCGTTCGCCCTGCTGGCGTCGCCTCCGACCCGACGCCGGCGAGGTCCACCAGAACACGCTCCGCTCCCGCCGGCCTCCCCCTCCGCTGTCCTCCTTCCACTCCGTCCGCCGCCATCAGCACCTCGCCTCTGGTGTCCCCCGCGCCACCTTCTTCTCCGTCAACGGCGGCTACCGCCGTCTGATCCGCCCGCGCTGCCCCCCCGGCTCTCCCTCCAAGCCATGAAACTTCGCCCTCCCCCACCCCCTCCAGCCTCCACCCCAACCCCAAACACTAACTGGTCGGCGCCGTCGTCACCGCCGCCGGAGTTCACCGAGATCGTCGGAGCCCGGTGACGGGGAAGAGGCTGTCTGCAGCGCGATCGAATCGTGAAGCAGATCGAAAGGTCAGAAGCTCGCAAGATTTTGCCCTTGAGTTTCATTTGAATGGCGTTCAGCAATTCGTATGTAGGGGCAACCTTTAATTTCTATTGAAGAACTTGTCTCCTGTCTGTGCTTAACTAGCCAACAATAGTTTCAGTTTAGGCTTGGTTTACCCTTGGGCTGTTGATTTGGCCGCGATCGATTAAGTAATACTATGTTCTGTAAAGGCTGTTTAATTCTACAGCAGAATAGTTAAATCATTCAACCTATTTTTTGAATTAGGAAAACCTCGGTTGATAAAAATAGTTGGCCTATTTCATCTTCTGTTCCTTGTCATCAAGGGAAAAAGGTCAGTTGCATTTCCTAGAATCCTATCAGCAGTAGTTCAGAACAATTTACTCTCTGTTGGTTGTTATCTTATCTGTTATGGAGAATGGAGATGTACTCTTCTCTGTTTATTGCAAAATATATCTAGTTACAACTTTTTTGCAAGCATTTTCTATAGGTACACATATCATGGTTTTACCCAGCACATCCTGTCTCTGTTGTTTTTCAATAGATACATGTACATTTGTTCCTTTTCACGAACATGCAGGAAGTATGAGCTTACCGGCTCTGTGAACAAAATCAGCCGTGTATAAAACATTGTATAATTTTGTAACTTGTTCCAGATGGTTTAGAAGATGAAGGTGTCATGAATCTGTAGAAGTTTGAGATACGGCCTGAATGTATACACAATTGGAGATATGCCTTGCAAAACCTGAGATAATTTCGAGATATGTCCCTCTGTACAGATTTGAGATAACTGCAAAATATGTGCAGTATTTGAGATATGTCGTGATTTTTATAAAAATTGGCGATATCTGGAAAACCGTAAAAAAATTGAGACAATGTCCTGATTGGGTATATAATTGAGATATGTCCTGAAGGTGTAACCAATTTAAAATATTAAAGGTGCTTGCCATCTCCTAAATATGTACCAAATTTAAAACATCAGTTTTGTTACATGTGACGAATCTCTTGTAAATTTGAGATATGTTTTGAATGGCTACTAAATTTGAGATATGATATGAAAATAGTGCACTGAATATACATGGTGAAAATGGGACAATTGAGTGTAGGTACATATTTGTTATTCTCAGAAAAGAAGTGCTGATGACATCGTTCATTCATCATACCATCCATCCCTAGGTACACAGATTCAAATTTTTTTGAATAGGTTCCATGTGAGCAACCAGCTGCATGCACATATCGAGAAAAAAAGTAGCAGCATGTGCTCCAATCATTGGGGAGAGAAGAATTACCCACTTTATTATATACTCCTTCCGTCCCAAAATATAAAAAACTAGTACCGTGGTACACATCCTAGTGCTATGAATCTGGACAGAGCGAATACACATTAGCATTAGCTTCTAACCATTGCACGTATCTCAAAGATACATGGATGGCTAAGATTCCTGGTGCATACGAACCTAGGTGCCACAAGTCCACTTCTAGTTGAATGTTTGTCTGTAAACTTGGATGCTCTCTTCCACCAGAAATAAGCAAAAATAATAAGCCTCCTTACTAGTTCCCTCAAGGTACCATTCAAGAACTAGATTATTGCAGAATTCAGAGCAAATTGTACAGTTTCCCCTCTCTTTTGGTTCACTTAAGCTTGATTGTAAAGTGCACTCCCCGCTCAAGGTAAATTACTAGTAGTTACTCTGTGCCAAGATTTATAGCATTGCTGATAGAGGCAACTGATGATATATTTATCCTTCCTGGAGATACAAAAGGTATATTGCTTGCCTACCTGTGCACGAATTAAAAATCTGCACAAGTGCTGCTGCTGCAACAAGCTAGCTTGCAGCCAGTCGAAACACAACATCGATCTTAAATTTATTCATCTCCTTCCTAGGAGCTAACTTTCTTTCTTTTACAGATTTATCCAACTAATTAACCACTTACTCATTCCTGATTCCTTTCAGACCGTTAGGATGTGTTTGTTTCGAGGGATTTTTTGAGTTAGAATAGGGCCATCTTATTTGTTTTTATAGTTATTTGGTTTATGAACCGATAAAATAGAATGGAGCAGTAGAGAATATTTCAATCATATTCGGAGTGGGCTGATTGAGAAATTCGGCTGGACCGCGCCGACCCACCGCGAGGGAGCGTCGCACGTGGACCCACGGGGTGATTTTTTTCCGCTCACTGCCTGGCTTCCTCCGATCCAGATCCCGCACGCGAGCACGAAGGGGAAAGCAGCGGCGCTCTTGGCGACGGCGCGCGCCAGGGAGCGGCAACGGCAGCCAGGTAATCCTCGGCCTCCTCCCTCGTCCATCCTCTCTCTCCGGTTGCTCATCTCCCTGTGGACTCCGGTTGCTCATCTCCCTGTGGACGGCTGCAGGATTGACAAGATCAAGCGAACCACCCCAATCCAGTTATCCAGATCAAGCCAACCACCCCAATCGAATCCCTCACCCGATTGGCTCGACCAGATCGCCGCCGATCCGACCCCACGCTCCCCTCTCCAGCGGCGTTCCTCTTGCTGCTTTGCCCCCCGCCCTTTTATCCTGTTGCTGCAGTTCCTAGCCGCACGTCTAATCTCTCTCTGCATGATCAGTGGAGTTTAGGAGTCCGCGTGTTCTATTCTCTGCTGTTTGTTCCTTGTTTTGGCATGTCCTAATTGTTGTGTTGCATTTTATATACTTCCTGTATGAAAAGAAAACATAGAGTAGTACCTTGATTTGTTGGTTGTCTTGTCGTACTAAGCAACATGTTGGCCTCAAATGGCTAAGTACTAAGTAACTTAATAAATCATGACATTTTTATTTTTCTTTGATTGTTGTATTGTAGATGGATAAGAGGACCAAGCTTTTAATTATTGCTGCTGCTGCAAATATACTATTGTCCATGATGGCCATGGTTATTGAGTCTAGGAAAAAAAAAGAGGTGCAAGTTGCTCTAATTGTTGGTGAATTGGCACTTGGTGTGCCATTCTGTTTTGTGTAGCTTGGTGTGTGCAAATTATCCTGTTAATTATTTTATTGTTGTGTTGTTAGAAGTAATCTCACCAACTCAGTGTTTTTTAATTATATTGACGCTAATATGCATGTTATCTGAAGTTAACTCAATGTTATATTATTCTGTTAATTGGCACTTCCTATTTATAATATTTTAACTTGATCATGCAAATTAATCACTAATATATGTGTTATCTGAAGTTGAACTCTGTGAGAGGTAACCTCACCAACCAAATGTGAGGAGGTATCTATATCTAGCCATCCCAGCATCATCCCTCCATCCAAACAGGTGATAGGATCATTTCATCCCCTTCTATCCCTCCAACCAAACAAAAAATAGGGTTCATTCCATCGTTCCAACCAAACAGAAACTAGGACCATCCCATCCCCAAAAACAGGGATGGGTCTAACCCATCCCACTTCGTTCTCAAACCAAACACACTATTAATTCATACCAACTGTATATGCAGGCAGGCCGATAGCTTCGCCTCATGCTTCAAGTCCGTTAATTCGGAGTAGTAATTAGATGTTGGGTCTCATTGCCTGCTGTTAGTTAATTGGTTTTGTATCTGGGGTGCACTGTTATGGGGTAATTATATGAAGCAAGCAATGCATACTCCATCATTTACAACTAGTTTGCATACAGCTAATTTTGGTCAGTTTAGCATAATGCAGTAACACCATAATAATGCAGTTGTGCACTATTTTTGTGTATTTATTTCTCAATGCTTTTGATTAATGGAACTGACAGTGCTGGAATACCCACTCGAACTTAGCTACTTGAACTTATATGACTTTATGTTTCATCAAGCATTTCTCACATCAATTTAGTCAAATACTATCTCTTAATAACATGCCATTTTTGTCACAAATTTGTAGTTATGTGTTGTCCACACTTAGGGTGTTCTAGTTCGGTCCACATACGTAGTCTGACGTCAAGTTAATCAAATGCAGAGTTACCAATGGCTCCAAAAAGGAATGTGAATGAGTCAGCTGTGGCTAAACCTGCTGCTGATCCACTGTTAGTTCTTTCTCACACTTTACTAATTATGGATATTACTATCTTTAATTACTGAAGTATTTTCTTACTGTAAATTACTGTAATGGAAATTATCTTACAAAATCAATGTTTTGTTTTCAGTTATCCAGTTGATCTTCCTGGAAACTCTAAGGTGAATTTAACATACATACAACTTTTAAATTATTTAATGCAAATAAAATAGTAGAGAAAAGCTTATCCTAATTAAGGTTTTAATTTGTGCAGATTGAGATTCAAAACCAAGGCAGAAAGTTGACTGTTTATGCTAGCAAAGTTCCTGGCAGCATGGCATATAATGCTACGTTGTCATATTTAGAGGGTCAACAAGAGAAATGTGTAGCAGTACGTCGAAGATCGGAACAAGCTTGTACCCTTTTTGAAATCCTTCGAAGTTGCTCTCACAAGAATATCATACAACCTATTGGAATCTGGGAGGAAAGGGAGAACCTGGCATATATTGTTTTCCCTTGCTTTGATGGAGCCGTGAGTTCAATTCCAAAGGAAAATTTATTTGAAGCGGAAGATGCAACAGATGCCGAATCTTCTACATTTGGCTTCACTGACCAAGGCTGCAGGATTTTTACGTAAGTATGAGTACTGAATTGTTATTCAAATACAAAATTATAAACTTTTGTAGTACTTGGAGGCTCTTGTAGAATTGTAACACCTCAGCCCATTTGCAGCGGGGGTGATTATAACACCCCACCCTGTTAGCAGATTGTTACTAGTGGTGTAATTGAAGTCCATGTGGCCTAGTTTGGTTGTAGTTGGTAGGTTTAGTATCATCTTGGAAGTTTAGGTGGGTGAGGGTCAGTAAGCCTTGGTGCTCCAGCCATAGCACCTTCGAGTTAGCCCTTTTACGCAAAGCAAGGACGAAATGGTAAGCACAGTACTATGTGTATGTGGGTCCTCTTCTCGGAAGAGTTGTGCTAACATGGATTTTCTGGGCAAGGTGTTATAGGCGGTATGAGAGCATAAACCTTCGCTTCATGGTGCGTGTTGCATATGGGCACATGGAGGCAATATAGCATGGTTGTGTATCAAGCGGTGGTTTTTTTGGCATCTGCTGTGTATGTGGTGACGACCTCGTTGTTGAGGGCGTCATCCCTTAAACAACACCCCAACCCATTAGCAGCCTGTTAGTAGTGGCATCTGTATTGTATGCAGTGACCCCCATATTAATATTATAGACTAGAAATTACCGTATTAACTGAAAATAGCTAGAAATTCTGACATAATCAATAGAAAAAGGACCATCTGAGCTGTTCACATAACGAAGGCAGGTCTAAAGTATGGTTGAGATTCTATAGAAACATATAAATGCATCTGAAACAAACAAGTAGTCTTTGCATATCAGGAATCTGCATTCATGTCTGATTCAGTTGGCTTGATCCAAATTTTTAGCCATACAGGACTCTACTCATACATGCAGGCCTGTTTCTTTTTCCAATTTTCCTTCCTTCCCATCTTGACAATAGATGAATCTGTATGGATTACGATAATACTCCCTGCTTTTGCATTTACTTGGCACTTTTGACCTGTGCACATATGTTTAAGCTATCACTTCTTGACAAGTGAATGCCCAAAATACCCCTTGTAACAATCTGCTGTAAGAAAGATCTAGATGCAATTTGGCAGCCATTAGCACTAGTTCAAATTTTGAGTTGAGTAAATGTTTGACATCCAGGATGGACTCTATATTCTTCTCTAGACAACCAGAAGAGTAAAATGAGAAAAATTGCATTAGGAATAGCGTAGTGCCAAGTATTTGTGGAAGAAAATTTTAGTCAAAAGTGCCAAGTATATGCAAACGGTGGGACTATCAGACATGTCAAGACCATGTAGGTGCATGAGCTATCTTGCTAGTATCTGTAATTTTCTTGAACCTGTCATGAGCTTTTAAACATGTATGTAACAGATGCAGAATTAAAATTTGGGTTGTTGCCTGCTCTTTAAGTTATAGCATTAGATGATACCTTTATCTTTTTGCAGAGAGATTTTTATGGCAGTCAAATATGTCAATGAGCTATATGATGAGGAACAAATTCCTTTGAAGGCACTGGATTTTGATGAAAGTAAAATTTTTTATCAATTGTAGGCTCAGGGGGACTATCATGTCCTGTTAACTGACTTCAAGACAGGGATTTCACCAACTGGCAATGTGAGAAAGGATCGGAGAGCCAAGGGCAAAGCTTCCAGCACAGGTGTATGCACAGACGTATTGAATGCATGTGAACCAGGATTAGTCTAAAACATTTTGTTCAGTGTTTCCCCTATTCTTTAAGTTTGGTGTTTGTACTCTTATTTATCAACAAAATGAGTCACAGCTTTTACCTCTGCATTAAAAGGACTTAAAATATGGTTTTATGTCTGAACTTGGAATACTTATATCCTGATGAGCTTTGTGTTGTATTTTCTTTCTTTCTTACAATTTTCCATATATTGTGTTATACAGGAAATGATGCTCGATAGGAAAGCCATTCTAAGGCTGCTGATGAAAGAAAGTCCTGAATGTATGGTGAAACTCATTTCATCAATACAGATGTTAGGCTGGATTAGGCGATCTCCATTTTTGTGCAGTAAGGAATCTGAAAATATTTTTGACAGTGTTACTTTTTCGCCCCAGTACTTATATTATATTCATGCTTTCAGGGGATAACCAGTACATGAGAGTTTTACCCACAAAACCCTGCAAATTGATTCGTATGCATACAATTGCTTCTCTTACTCTGGTTGTCAAGCTGATTCTTTAGCTTGTGCTCCTAAAAAAATTCATTCCCCTTTAGTCTCATCTAAGTATCTAACAAAATTTGATCTCCATTCTTGCAGCTATCGCTTGGGAAGAGCTGAAGGAGGAAATTTTGGTAGAAATGGCAAAGTTTGTTTTTAACATGCATTTTGCAGTAGCTACATAGAGGTTGTAGTTTTAGCTACTGAGAGGCTGTAGTTTGAACAAATTGTTATTTGCAGAATCATGGGGAGTTTGATCAAGATATGCCCTCCCAAAATCTTACACTCGCAAAAGAATATTTTACTCGGTATCTGTAAAGTTTATTGCACAACTAATTGACATGGCCTGGAAAGTTGCACCAAATGGTAGGGGAACTTGTGGCAAAAGCCAATGGAATTATTTGTACTTTACGCACTGCTGTAGCCTGTAATTTACTGCTATATCGGTCACCTGCTCAGATGAGGATTCACACATACGAAGGCACAAGTAGAATGCGAAAAAAGGTTTTCCCTTTTTTGCATCTACATCATGATAGATTTAGACAAGTACAGTAGTACTATTGTATCGTGTCACTCAAATTGTTTCTTCTTGAATTTGATAATAACGTATTTTGGATGCCTGGTGCACAATTTGCATCCATACACGTCTAAGTTCAACGTGAAGTTTGACACATCTAGCCAAATTCTGAAAGCAACGGTTGTACTATGGCCCACTTTAATTCCTTGAATTGACTCCTTCATACATAAATATATGAAAAAAAATTCCAGTTGAAAGGTATAATATTTTAGCCCTTTTCAAGACATATTTTTACAAATAGCCCTCCTAAAGACTTATTGCAAATATGGACTGCTAGCCTTGGTGCCAAAGGCGCTGGCGCCAAGGTCAAATGACTTGGTACCAAGGACATTAGCACTAAGACGCTGACACCAATGTTAGCCCAGTCCCGTTGGTAGCGCGATATATGTCATCTTTCAATAGATTTTTCGGAGGTCTATTTTGTAAAATATGTTATTAGAAATAGTTAAAATGTAAACAATCCACCACTACTTCATTAGGTGCCTTCCTTTTGCTATATGTCACTTTTTTAGTCATGTTACTGTTTTATAGAAGAGGTGTGTTTTAAGCGCTGTAGGCAATTTTAAAGATTTGGTTTTGGGATAGCCATGCCGTTCAAGCAACTATGGTATGGTCTTTTGTTGATGCTGTTCTCACTTCTATTTATGTATATATTAATCTATAGTAATATAAAAAGTATCAGTTTCATCTCGTAATTCTGCAATCCCGCATCCCAACTACGACGCATCGTGATCACTGGTCAAAAAACGTGATCCCACCTAATCCCACATCCCGTCTCCGAGATTCCGACCCACTCCGCCTCCGGTCCAAAAAAAAAAAAAACCATTGCCTCGTAGACCTTCCCATCGCTTCGCACCTCCCTCAACGACATGCTGCGCCACCTGTACACGTCCGTGTCTTCGCTGGACTCCCGGCGCCGCCCGTGCCACTACAGCCCTCCCCGGCGACGCTCACTCCGCCACAGCCCGGCCCATGCTACCGAACTCCTCCTCCGGAGCTATGAGCGCTGCCCACGCCACCGTAGCCCTCCCCGGCTATGCTCGCTCCGCCGCAGCCCTGCCTGCGCCGTCGAACTCCTCCTCTAAAGCCATGAAGACGCGATCCATTGACACAACCGCACACCCGAGCCTGTCGCAGCTACCTTTTGCGCATGCCCAAGGCCGCCGCAGCCACCTCGCCGCTTCTCCCTGGCCTCACACACTACCACCGCCGCTTCTCCCCAGCCTTGCATGGTGCCGCCCTAGCCACTAGTTGTCGACGCCAAAATTTGGTACGGTTCTTTATCGGATTTGGTTAAGGAAAGAAATTGTATCAACCGATGGAAGCTGATCTGGAGAGACCGAGCTTGGAAGGGAATCGTGAAGACCACGACAAGGCAGTTTAATATCTTATCTGTTAATTAAACAGTCCTAGTAATTTTCCTTTTAATGTTAGGAAACCTGATCTCGTGTCTGATCAGGTCTTGATAGTAATTTTCCTTTTATAGTTAGGAAATCCTGTATCGTGTCCAATCAGGACTTTTGTCAATCTCGGGGTATAAATACGTATGTCCGGGTACCGTGTAAATCATCACACAGATCAATACAAACAACTTTGGTGCATCGCCAACCCTTTCGACGGGTTCTTGCTTCTCGAGCGAGGCTGCATTGGTTAGTTTGACCTCCTGCGAGAGGGTAAGTCTCGTCACCCTGGCAATCATATCGGCTCAGTTAGGACTTTCTCGGTTCGGTCCGATATTCTAATAGTCTTTATAGTCGTCGGCTTACCTTGATATATTTATTTCGCCTAAGGCTACATCGGTTCGGTTCGATCTCTTAGTCCGATTTGATATGTCCATCACGTTTGCATAGATTTATCAATTTATCTGGATTATCTTATCGTCATCAATCTCGTACTGTCTCGGTTAGGTCCGATCTTCTAGATTGGTGCTGATAAGCCAAGTCGATAGATTTTTATGCAACGTCTTATCGGAGTGTTAGCCGATAAGTTATCTTTACATTATATCCAGTCAATCTATAACGATAGCGTGATTAATCTAGTTCCTATCGGTTTAGTGTTGTTAACCTCAACCTTATACTGGCTCGGTTCGGTCTGATCTATCAAGGTTGGTTTTAACAACACGATCATCGATAGTTATTAGGTTTCGTCCTTTCGGAAAGCTGGATAGAGCCGATGCCATTATTTGCTTATTTGTTTGCCTATGCCGTCATCGGTTTTTTAGCCGATGTACAAGTGCTTTTCGGCAATCGATTGGTAGGAGTCCGTATCGGCCTGTTGGCCGATTGGCTCATTGATCTAATTTTTTCTATCTCGTTGTCAATTGCGGGGTCAAATTGACTGGCACGCCTACGAACCTCAATAGTTTAGGACCTGCACTGGAGCTAAGCAAATCTCCCGGGCCTTCGTGTGTTTAATCGCATCGGATCGATTTTGGTGCGAACACTAGTCTAGCGTCCTAGCCCCTAAGCTACCGCCGCCAGCTCCTCGACCTCGCCTGGCGTCCCCTACCACGCGCCCTAGGCCAACAACGCCTCCCGTGCGCCCTCCTCCTATCGACGCCAGTTGGTGTGGCCTTCACCAATGCAGCAGTCGCCCTCCGATGATACGGTAGGGTTAAGATCATCTACAGTCAGGGGTGAGGGATAGGAGTCATCGAGGACTCTTGTGCGATCGCCATGAGGCTCCACACCTCCTCCCTCCGTGGTGCGGCGCGCCTCAACCTCTGGCACACCAGCACCGCAAACCCTAGCGCCATAGGTGTTTATTTTTCTCAATTTTGTTGGCCACATCCTTGGTCCTAGAGGAAATTCTTTGAAGTGAGTAGAGGCAACCGCTGACTGCCGTGTGCTAATAAGAGGTCGGGGAAGCACTAAAGGTTCAGCTTGGGTACACCTCATGATACTAACATACCATGCTTCTTAATCGTGTTAGATAGATTGGACAATTTGGAGAGTTATGTATTGATTATTTTATTTCAAACAAGTTTTTTGTTGAATGTTGAACTAGAGATGGAATGATCACAAACACATTCTCCTTAAACATAGAAAAATAGTTCCTTGATTTACTAGCATAGAAAACCTTTATCAGCTTCCCCATAACCTGCTTGTTTACAATGGGTACCATCTATCCTTTGGATAATCTTATTTGCCTTTCTGCATGTGTGCGTATATTGTAATTAATTGGAATTTACCTGATCAGTGGTCACTTTTGCTAATGCCTTGTGCTAATGCTTTGTAGGAGGAAATGATGCGAGGGAAACCAGGTTATGAGCATCTAAATGAACCCCTGCACATATTGGTTGAGGTAGAACTGCCTGTTAAAATTATTGATACTTTTGCAAGCCCGTGAGATCCTTGAAGATCTGCTGAAGCCTGTGGTACTATGCTTTTGAACATTTCTGCACATTAAACTCTTAGAGTGATATGCTTTTATTCGATCATAGAGCCCTCGAATAATTTTGCACAACAAATACCTAAGAAGTAATTTTTTACTCCTTTCATAGGATGAGCATCACAGCCGCCACCACGGATGCCGTGGACAACAATGACCACCTGGCCACCTTCGCCATTCGCCTCCCCCTTCAGTCTGCTCCCCTCCTCCCCTATGCTGCGTGATTTGTGTAATCTATTCTTTTTTTCCATGTAGATTTACGCGTGATGCCATATTACTGTGCAAGAAGAACCTTCGCAATTTCGCAAAAGGGAGTTAATTTGTGGTTACTTAACTACTGCTATTGGCTTGGTAGGTAATATTCTATTTCTCCTTTCTGTTAGAAAGATCAATGTGGTCATCTTCCTATATTGGAACAAGAAAGCAAACAGAATATAATTTGGTGGGAGAAGATGTTAACATGTTGTTGGTGCTGTTTATTTTTTTGAGACCGAGGTTTTTGTTGGTTTAGGGTGTGTTTGAAAGTAGGGGAAGAGAGGAAAAGAGAAGGTTCACGTAAAATGAGGTAAGCCATTAGCACATGATTAATTAAACATTAATTATTTTAAACTTAAAAAAAGATTAATATGATTTTTTAGAGCAACTTTTATATAGAATTTTTTTGCAAAAAACACACCGTTTAGCAGTTCGGCAAGCATGCTAACAGAAAACGAGAGACTTTTTTCTCTCTTCCTTGCAAAACGAACGCAGCCTTAGAGGTAATAGACTTATTACATGTCTTCTAGTTAGGAAATAGTCAAGTGCTCTAAAAGATTCACAGGAGTGGATACTGTAGCTGATCTGATTGAGCATTGACAATGCTCTAAATTCCAATGTAGCTGACCTTAGGTTGTATTTTCCGTTGAATGCTATGTGCTTCTTGTCATGATAGTAATTGTTGCTTTCAATTCTTTCTTCAACAAGCATTAAAAGCACCCTCTCCACATTCATAATGATTGTATATTATTTGTACTTAACTCGTTATTCATTTCACCATTTAACTCGTTATTCATTTCACCATTTTCTATAATTTATGAAGTTATCTTTCCTTCCACTTATCTGTGTCTTTTGCTGGTTGAAAAATGATAACCTTTTGAAGGCTAAGAAAGAGCCCATTCAATCTTTGTTGACCTTGGCACTAAATGATGATGCTATGACATATGCCAAGGTATGGTCTCTAAGTAGCGGAACCCTCTCTACATGCATATTGTGACCAGTACATACCAAAACTAATTGTTTCTATTATATGCTATTGTATAAAAGCCTTGACTGGACTAATATTTTTTACATGAATATCATGGTATCTCACATGCACATCACAATAGTCGAAACTGTTTATGTATTATCAGAACTTTGCACAACAAATAATTTCACTGTTTGTTCCCTCCGCTAAATACATGCCATTTTATGCTATTTGTACTGCTAGGTGGGTGCTGAATTTATATTTTCCTTTATCTCTTCATAAAAGTGAATAAAGTTGATGTACAATGTTTCATTTAAGACAGTGCCCAACTCTCACATATCATTATGTGAAGAATATATGTAACAGTCTCCTACTGGACTAAAACTGAATATATGTAGTGTGCTAGCTTCCTTTGTATTTTGGTGGATGCTAGAACTAGAAGTGAAACATGAAAACTCATTAATTTATGATGTCCTTTTCTAGGAACAAATTTTAGTTGGTCAATGGCAGGTTTATTTCAGCAATAAGTATACTGATGTAGCTGAAAGAAATTTCAGATTTTTGGTCATGTTTTAGGTCCATTCTCTATTTCCTCTGTATTCTTCTCATAAATTATCTTATGACAAGACATTTGCCTTTTTCTTTGAGATCCAATTTATGAGGCTCTTGAATTGTGGGCTTACTTATGTTCCTTTTGCCATATGTATAGGTGTAAGCACGTAAGTGCTGGTGATTTTTTTCTCTCCAGATGCATTATATATTTCTTTTCAAATCTTCTAATTGTGATTTTATGAAAAGGTGCTTGTGCTAAGTCCAATAAAACCATTGGTCATTTTGCTGGTATAGTGATAAGACATGCTTCCTTTTTTTTTCCCCATTGCTGGTATATGCTTCCTTTTTTATAAGATAAAGCCATGCTTTAAGTTTCAGCAATTGAGAGTTTGAAAAGTTTTTCCGTTGAACAAAAGGCGGTAGTTCTTCTTATTGCTTAATATTTATAGAGGCAAACAATTTCAAGCATTTTAGTTCATTCTGCCCTATAGGATGGTTCTCATTGTGAAATCTATTGCTAGGGCGACTGCCTACAATTCAGTTTTCAGAGAACAAAGTTAAATTTCCTTTGATGTAAATAGTTAGAATTTCTTGTGGAGGCCTCACTCTACTACCGCTACCATTTTGCAGGTACGCAATTTAAGTCTTCAGCATTTCACTCCATTTAAATTTTTTGTTGAATATTGACTTTTGTATGAGTATCACTCATTCACTCTATAGGTATACAATTCAAGTATAGAATATTTGACTTGATCGAGATTGTGAATGTAAGTAGATCTATGATCCGAAGATAAATCAATCCTGTGATCTGAAGCCCATAGTTTTTCCTAACTCTCGAGTACTACTATTTATATATTCAATGTTGCATCTAATTCTGTAATTGAATGGGAAAGGGTTTAGTTAAAGTCTTTGTTTTTACACTATTGTTGGCTTGATGGCATATGTTGAACTCTTAGCAGCGTACTTAGAGATGTTATTGTTTTATAGACTAGCATGTGTATTAATTTTGTGATTAAGTTGTAAATATTTAATCATATCTTGTAGTATTCATGTGTGAAACTATGAATAGATGAGTCACTTGTATAGATTTCAACCCTCTTTTAGCAAATAAGTTGGATGTAAATGGAAGGTTGATTAGCTAGATCCAAAAGTTAAGCTTTTCCTATGACGTGGTGCCATGGTATATAAGAAGTTGATGATTAATCTTTTTTTAGTATTCTGCTTTGGTTGCTATCCATCTTTTTATTTCATGGAAAAAATGGTTCAAGTCATTATGCAATTTGTATAGTGCAACTTGGATTTGGAGTAATTTTTCAAAAATATAATGATTGAATCAAGATTTGTTAAAAGTGTTCTTAGCAATGTCATCTTGTTTCTTTGATATGCTATATGGTGACGGAATATTTTCGTATTGATGTTCCTTTAGGTTCTATCTAATTAAGAATGGGCATGCAACAAAAGATGTACATTATCCTCCAATAAGAGGTTGCCTAACTGTTGAAATAGTCTCCACAGTATGTAGGTATCATTTTGCCATATTATACAACCGTCACCTCAGGTGTGCCTTTTCTTATAAAATCATGATCATGGTAATATAAAATCATATTAATTAATTTTTGAGGATTCTTATTGCAAATGATGTGATTAGTAGTAAATGTTGCAAGAGAATAACATGATTAAGGCATGGAGATTCAACAAGAAAATTTTAACTTGTGATATCCTAAAAGTGTATTTATTCTTCTAAAAGGTTGGGTACTGATCTTCTAAGAAAGGAAAAGAAGGAAATGATCTATTTATACATTATTGGCCAAATTTATTCTCAAGGTCCAAAACACTTGCAAATCATGTCACCTCTCTCTATCTAACGACATTATGTTACGGTTGTCCATTATTTGCTTTTCCGTAGCAGTGAGGAAATTTTTGGCACTGGTTGACAGAGTAAGGACATCAATATAAAGTCTCTGAATTTTATTTATTGCTTCTGTATATGGACTATGGAGATCTCAGCTTTGAATCAATTTATATGAGTTGATATGTTCTTTAGTTTTACCTGACAACATGGGTTGCTAAACTATGTACAATGTAGATACTGGGTATTATTTGAGTAAATATTATTGCATGATAGTTGGCTTTGAAATATATATATTTATTTTAGTTTGTTTACTTTGTCATGTGACATGAATTTCATGTCGACACTTAGGCATTGGCACACTTCTTCATGGAGACCGAAGACCGAACCGATTTTTCGGTTAACCGAACAATCGGTTCATATTTTTCTGCTAATAAAATAGGTTTGCAAATTTGAAAGAATGAAAAAACCAGACCGAATTATCAGTCCTGATCAAATGTCCACCCATAGGTTTAGGGTTCTTTAAATATGTATATTGTAAAAACATGTCTTACACATGCACGATTACTTCCTCCATTCCAAAATATAACGAATTATAGCTATCTGGACAAAGGGTATGTCTAGATACATACTAAAAGTTGCTATATTTGTTTAGACACATATCTAAAATTTACTATATTTTGGGATGGAGGTAGTAGTACATAAATAATGTACCAGTTGCATTTTTGCTACAGTCACCCCAAAAAAGTGCACACGAAAATTTTCTAGCCGTCGGATCGGCTCGGACCAACGTACATGTTGCTGTTTATTATCGCTTGACTTAGATTATGCACGCTGCGTACATGTAGACTTATAGGTCACGAATTGTTCATCGATTTAAATTATTCATGCTGCATGCATGTAGGCTAGGGGGTAAATTATTGCCCTTCGATGTAAATTACGTATGCTGCATGCATGCAGATTTAATAGGGGCCAATTCTTTGACACTATTTTCTCTCAAGATAAGTAGTCTAGGGGTGGCAACGGGTCGGGTCGGGGGCGGGTTGGGCAGGAACGCCCCTGCCCCCGACCCCCGATTTCTCCACCTGGCCTCGGCCCCGATGCCATGGGCGGGGCGAAATATGGATCCGGCCTCGGCCCCGCCGGGGCCCCGACCCCCGAACGGGGCCCCGAACTGATGAGCAGCCAGCAAGCCCCGCGCCCGCGCCCCTCGCCCGTGCCCCAGCCTGCAGCTGTCAACCTACCGTTGTCGTCGTCGCCTGGTTGCCTGGCTGCCCTACGGCCCCGGCCCTGCCCTGCCCAGCCAGCTGCCGCTGCCGCCCACCGCTTGCCGTTGTCGCCTGCTGGTGCCGCTCACTGCCTGCCGCCGCCGCCTGGCTACCCTGCCCCGTGCTGTTGCCGCCCACCCCGTGCCGGCGCTGCCCACCGCTTGCCGCTGCGAAGAGGGAGGAGGCAATGGGGAACCGACGCGCCCGCCGCCCGCTGCCCGCCGCACTGCCCGTCGCCTGCCGCTGCGAGGATTGGGTTGGCCGGTTGCGGTTGGGGATTAGGGTTGAGATGATGAGGAGTGAGTTTATATAGTCCAGGTTAATGGGTTTACTGTTACTTCGGGGCCCCGCGGATGACCTGCGGGTTCAGATCCTCCCCCGAACCTATACCCGCTTTTAACCGGGGCCCCGACCCCGACTACCCGCGGGTCTAAAATGCCACCCGCCCCTGCCCCCATAAGAGCGGGTCCCCGCCAGGGACACGGCCCCTACGGGAAAATTGCCACCCCTAGTCACGTATGCCAGTTAGTAAATCACGAACCATGATCTTTCACATGCATGTATTAGGCCGGGACTAGGCAAAGGTTAGGATGGTCCCCCCACCAAATTCTACTATAGATGTTACTAGCATAATCTGTCTATACTAATATAAAAAAGACAAGTTATGTTCTTTGCTAGATGCACCAAACTAAATATACACAATTCGATCAGAATTGTAGGATTGTCCTCATCCAACAGAACACATTGCAAGTTGGAATGGTCGTAAGAAATTATACTTCTGTTTGCATAATGAAACTATCCAACATATTTTCTTTGATCGTCATTTCGCTTAAATTCTTTGGAGAACTCTTCATGTTTCTTTTGGCCTGAAACCACCTGATAATTTCTCCCACTCCCACTTGTTTGGAAATTGGCTTGCTGACATTGACTCAAAAACCCAAAAACATATCTTAGCTAGAGCATCTGTATTATGTTGGGGTTTATGAGGAACGATATGGTTTTGATAGAGCTTCAACTAACACTACAACAAATCTGATATTCTATAACGAATTCTCTATGACGATCAGGCAAAACATCATTGATCTATGATGTTTTTCTTAGAAAACGTCATAAATATTAACCTCGGTCGATTTTAGTGGCGAATTGAAATTGGTCATAAAAAAAGGGTCATGATGCCAAACAAAAACATCACAAACAAGGGATCTTTCGTCGCAAAAAGTTCAGCTAGCACACAGTGACAAAAATTTTACCTCATAAAACTAGCTAGCCATGGTTCTCACAGTCCCATAGTAAGCCATGGTCCCACATGCAAATATAACAAAAACGTTACAAACGAGAGATTTTTTTGTCATGACATGTTCCATAAAACTATGGCACACCGCACCCTAAATTTTTAGGGATTTACAAATTATTTAATATTATTTTTCTATAATTTACAATAATTTGCAAACCAATTAGACCAGTGAAGTAAATATGGAAATAAAATTTTCTTAACAAATTAATTATCTTTTAGCAATAATATTCTTTTTAACCATGCAAAAAATCAAACTGAGCTCCAAAGCTAATAGCTAGATTGAGAATTGAAGCCATCTCCTATTGGTCGAGCTTTGGTGTTCACAGGATAATCCGGTGTTAAAAAAACTGAGATAAAAAGCATAATCACAGGATAATCTGGTGTTCAATCCCCTATGGACAGCCCTATGACCGCATTTAAAATTTTTTCTACAATTGAAATATTGTACAAATCAATTAAAGTAGTGAAGTAAATAAGGTAATAAAGTTTTCTTACTAAATCATAGCACGAGTTATTTTATTTAATTCTCCGTGTATTAAACTACTCTTTAGAATTTTCGTGGAATTTTTAGAACTATAGAGGTAATTTTAAAAATATAAAGATAATTTCAGCAATTATTTTAAATGAAAAGCAAATAAAACTCTACATCAGTTTTAGGCTGATTTCCGCCCATTTTGAAGACGAGTGGAAAGGAAATGGGCTGAAATCAGCAGAATCATCAGGCCTCTAGTCTTGGCTAATTCAGCCTATTTCCTTCCCCCTCCTCTCTATAAAAGGAACGGACTGAAATCAGCCCAACACTGATAGAGGGATGTTATTTACTTTTCCATTTAAAATAATGTTTGTGTTACTAAAATTACTTCTTGCGCTTTAAAAATTCCACGAAAATTTGATAGAGTATTTTAGGACAGGAAAAATTTAAGAAAAATAACTCTAGCTATCATTTATTAAGGAACTTTTATTTATTCTGTGAGTTCATTCTACTTTCAATAGTTCCTTATTTTGTATAACTCCCAATTTTTCTGAAAAATTATAAAATTTGTCAGGGCACTGGCACCAAACTTTATTCTAATAAGGTCCCCCAAAAAGTTTCATCCAAAAATTCAAAATGAGATAATCCCATGTGTTCATTTTTGAGCATATCCTCATAATATCTTCTTTACTCAACAAGGTTTAAGTTGCTTAAGAGTTAACTTTAGCACTTTTTAATATAACATTCATTTCAAATGTTTGTTTATGTACAAAGCTTAATTATTAGTTTTTTGGCATTAATATACTTTTTTGGACTTTAAATATATTTGTACCTTTTATTGGAATTACTTCAATTTGAACTAATACATGTGTGGTAAACAAGATTCTTAGTTTACAACATGTATTTGTACCTTTTATTGGAATTACTTCAATTTGAACTAATACATGTGTGGTAAACAAGATTCTTAGTTTACAACATGTATTTGTACCTTTTATTGGAATTACTTCAATTTGAACTAATACATGTGTGGTAAACAAGATTCTTAGTTTACAACATGTATTTGTATATATGAGTACATGCATATGGGCTATAGCTGTGGACGCCCTGGAAGTGCATTATGATGGATAACTAATATGACAACGCAAAATATCTGGATGGATGGGGTTTCGAATAAAACCAAATAAGTACAGAAACCATCCATCCTTATCGCAGTCTTGCCATAATACCTATCCAATCACAATACAAATCCGAAACGCGAAATTCAGAAATAAAGAGATATTTGGAGAGTTGATCCACCAGTCCAAACGACGAAGTATGTCTGTCAAACCATACAAAGATGGCAACCAAACACGATACATACTTCTGAGGACATGGTTGTGGAGGCCATGGCCCCGGGTACCTCATTACCAGTACATGGGCCACTCGGATAGAGGATGGGCCGGACCATGTAATTAGAGATAAGATAGCACTTGGCAAGCTGTACCTTGTATAATAAGGAAACATAGTCTTAGTCGGATAGGATTCTATCTCTAAGAAGGAAATCCCTTGGTCGTATCCGACTGGGATCCTTATCATGTACCCCTGTCCCTTAGTATATAAAGGGAGGCAGGGCGCCCCACGGTGGGCAGAACGAGAACAACCAGATCATCGATCTCTATACACCTCAGAGGAATAACACCTCAACTGGACGTAGGGTATTACCTCACCTTGAGGGCATGAACCAGTATAATTCTCTTGTGTTCCTCTGCAGTCCACCGAATTCACTCTCGCCGAGTAGCCCCATAGTTTTATTGCCGGTGCAAAGCATCGATAATGGTCTATGGTTGAACCAACACCCATGCATCTCATTATTTCTAAACTCTTTACTAATGTGTGACTAGCTCAGGAAAGTACTTGTCGGCGAAATGGGACTGGGGGTCCCACATACACCGGGGACGCGGGGGTCTTTGGCCGCGTCAGCTCCACCGGGGCCACATTCTGCACCGGCGACAACCGGCTACAGCCGTCTTCCAGTCAAGTACCGGGGGCCCGAGCACTCCCCGGACCCGGGTGCGCCTTCCCCGGACGCCTCGCTACGGCGCCCACATCTACCTCGGGCCCCAAGACCCGAGGGCATTCCCGGAACCAGGTCTCGCCCCCGTACGCGGGGCCTCGCCTTTGGTCCCGGGGCACGCCCGGGGCCTCGCATTGCTGGGACTCCCCATGCCCGGGTCTCGCCCCTGAGCCCGGGGCCCACGGCTCGGTCCTGGGCGCGTTCCCGGGGTGCTTCTCTCTGGTCTCCCGTGCCCGGGGCTCACAGCTTCGCTCCCAGGGCTTGTCCCCGGGCACGAGCATGACTTGAGCGGATCAGCTGCCAACTACCCGCATTAATGGCGATGCGACAGGGCGCCTCCCGCCTGTCTCCCGGTCGGACATGCGCGCACCGTCATGATGGCCTTCCGTGGGCCCCCTCTCAGTGCCGTCAGAGAACTTTCGGCTGAGAGGGCCTCGATTCTCCACACTCTGGCAACAGAGGCACGCGCTGTCACATCTCCGTACTCCAGCCGCCGACAGCAGCCCAGCAACGTGCCGACCAGACATGCAGCCGACCAACTTCAGCCGCCCGTAGCAGCCGAGCCAGGCGGCGACTAGAGGTCTCTCTGGCGCAGGCGACCGTGGGCGTGGAACAAGACAAACCATAGCTAGCTTCCTCTGTATACTTGGGACTGTGGACTCCCCTTGATCGATAAAAGGAGGATCCGAACCTATAGCAAAGGGACTTTTGGATCTTCTCCAGGCCAAGGTCTTGGTCTTCTACCTCAACCTGAGTTAGTCCTCTTCTTCTCCAAGTCCGGCTTCTGGTAGAGCTTTCGGGGTCAACGAACTCCTTGTAACAAGCATACCACATTCATCTCCACATAGCAAACCACACACAGGAGTAGGGTATTACGCCTCCGCGCGGCCCGAACCTGTCTACTTCCTCCTGTCTCCTTCGTGTGCCATCATCCACCGATCGATCCATTGTCCATCAGGACGCCGCATTCGCCTGAGAACAGCTCCCCTGGCCGAACCTCAAAGGGGGGTCTCCCGACTTCCCGCCGTCGGAGTTTCATCCTTCGACAGTACTAGTCCCACACTTTCATCTTAGCAAGTAATATCCAACATAAGGAGGGGTACTTAGCTAATTAAGCATAAGATACAGATACATAATAACTAGAGTTTACATAAGCCATACAAGCCAAATAGTTAGTCCTTCGGAAGCTTGGCTACCCAAAATCCCTCATGCAACCGACTAAGGGTAAACCCTTAGTTAGGACCATCCTGATCAATCTGTTCCCCCACACACACATCATACATTTCTTCATCTTCACCTGTGCACAATTCTATAGGGACATTCACAAAGAAAAAAACAAGACTCAGTACATAAAGTACTGGCAAAGCCACAATCGAACCTAAAATAGATGCAAGCTGTAATCAAGGTAAAGGCTGTATGTAGGGGCTCAGTTTTATTGCATAAAGCCAATTTTATTTCACAATCATTTAAAAGAGAAGCTCGTAAATCAAATTGTATATTAAACCAATAGAATAACATCATGGCATGAATTTGCATAAATAAAGACTTCATTGCCCTCTTTGGCAGCAAGACTATAATACAACTTAATACTTCAGCTCCATTTCATCATCATTTCATCAATCACCAAGTATAAATTAGTATAAATCTTCACCCAACCATCCCATTTCATAAAGCATTTCAAAACATAAGTCTATACTCAATGAACACAACCATGCTGCTCGTGACCATGAGCACGGCTAATCGATTAGTTCTAACTCTGCAGAGTGTGTACACTTTACCCACATGACGCCACATAGTAATCACGCAAAGTGTGGCACGCGATACCAACGGTATCCGATTTACTACTCATGACATATTTTTACATTACCCACCATTTAACCTTGCACAGCACGAGGTGTGGGACTCCACATCGAGGGGCTACCCCGATGCCACTAGGTGGCGGGCCCACGCCTTAACCTAACGCCGTGGTGGCAGCTTATCTAGCTCCCCACGAGGCACACAATGTTGTATTAGACAGACTTAGACGCCTACACCGTGAGGTGACTGCTCTGTCCCTCACAGTTCACATAGGTAGTTCCTATAGACAGCCCTACAATCCGACCATAGGCACTGCCCATACTGCTTCGCCTACCTAGATGCAAGATAAAATAATGAAGAACTTATTACACTATGGCTATTCCATACTAGCACATGCTGTTGCACTGTTTAACATGAGAAATGACACTGAGTTCAGTCCTTAATCGACTCAGGCGAACACTCCCCCTATTGGTGTGCAACTACTTCATATGTACACCACTTGCCGCCTAAGTCTAAAATCGGGTTCTTCATCATTTTAGTTCATAAATAACTAGAGGCTTCACCTCTGTCCAAAAGTTATAAAATGCCCATTTTCAAAGGTATATAGTGATCACAACATTATTTAGCATAATACTAAGCATGACTAAGCATAACTAAGCAAAACTAAGCATAATAGAAGAATATAAGCCCACATCAGTACAAATCAAGTACTCTAACCAAATGTAAGGCTACAAACAGCGAGGAGTACAAGGTTTCAAGGTAGATCATGCAACAAATAGGTTATAACTACCAATTCCCTTATTTTAAATATTATTAGTTCAAATTACGCATGCAATTTTGCAAACAATACATTTCATTCCCCAAAATATAGGATTCAAATTATTCAAAGGAAGAGGGGAGAATACTTTCCTTACTCTTGAATACTCGGATACCAACTATCTCACTTCTTCACTGATATCGAATTCGTTCTCTAGAAAGAAAATAACGTACGACCGAATAAATAGCAAATAATACGAAAAATCCAAAATGCTTTAATATGCATGAGATTTATATCTTAGGTTGTTACTGGTCTAAAGTGAATTTAGGTGAAGGAATTTCTATTTTATCATTTAAGGTTTGGAAGTTATGAATTTTGCGAGTTTTATGCGGAGATACGTCCGAATACGGAATAAGGTAAAAATTGAAGTTGTTTTAATATGTGTGAAATTTACACAGTGGTTTGGTACTGACTTTGTATGATTTTTAGTGAAGAAATTTGTATTTTATCATCTTTCACTTTTGAGATATAAATTTTTAGAAGTTATATACGTGAGATACGGTGTTTGTATTCTAGATGGATTTTAGGGTCACCTTAGGAGGTAGTTTTGTCAAATTTCTATTTTAGGATTTGGCATTTGGGGAAAATATATTCTAGAAGTATTATACATGAATACGTCTATTTACGAAATAACGTCGAATACCAAATTTATCCTAATGTGTGTGGGACCTATGCAGTGAGTTGGTACTTGTCTTAGGTGAATTTTAGTGAAGAAGTTTTTATTTTATCAACTTCCATTTAAGGGATATGAGTCTATCAAATTCTAGACACGTATATGTATTTATACATGTATTTTAATATACATGTGTTTTGGGACTAAGTTTTTATGAAATATAACCCTACATATTTTGGGAATAATGCTTTGTGAACCTACAGCCATTTGGATGTATTTTATTTAGAGTTAAAATGGAGTTTATATGATTTTCAGAAATTAATTTACCTTTTGTACCCTATATAAAATATTTATCCTTTGCATGAATCATAAAGGTGTTTTTCATATTAGTTTTAGCAAATCCTTAGTTTCTAGAAATAAGGGGTAAAATATTTTAAAGCTAACAAAATTAGTTTCACATTATTTGGAGCTAACATGAATTTCTTATGCATTTTAGAAGTTAGTACATATTATATATATTAATTTAGACATTTACCTAATACAATATTATATAAGTGTCTTTTACATACATGTAATTAAGTTTTAGTTCACAGCAGGAAAGATCAATATTTTATAAATTTACCAAACCTTAATTTAGGGTAATGGTGAAATAGTTAAAATTCATATAAGATTTATGTACCTTATATTCTTTATTCTTTTTGAGGAATTTTAGGTATTAGTTCCTTCAGATTTTACTCTACATAAATAAATTTCATAATTTTATGATTCCAGAAAAATTTGATTCATCAAATTTGGAGTTAAAATAAATTAGTTATGGATTTTTGAAGTTTGGATCATTTTCAGTGAAATAAATAAAGCCATTTAACATTTTCTTTTATTTTCCTGGATTTTTAATCAGTCGGGTCCACCGGTCAGCGAGTGACATTTTGCAAAAACGTACTCGGGCTTTCCGGAAATCAACCCGTAGTACTCAGCACATGTGAGGTGTGAATTTTACTTAAGAGTTCTCGGATTTCTGGTTAATTGCGTGTAGTTCCTCAGGTCCACATGTAAGCCTAATCACTTTTTCACTTTAGGCCCTGAGAGTTTCAAACTATTCTCAACCGCGTCCTGGCGTCTCTGACTACACGGGCCCACATGGCAGTGAGGCAGTGGTAGAGCATGGCAAGGCAAAGCAGAGCGGCGGTGACCCGACGAGCTTCTCGCCATCGCCGCTGGTGATTGGCGGCGTTTCAGGCGGCGTGGCCAAAATAGAAGTTGATGCCCATCGTCTTGCGCATCTATCGGTGGCCGGGTCGTGGCTGGGGATGATCGGAATCGACGGTGAGGGCGGTGCAGGCGGCGGAGTGGTTCGGGTAGCTCGGCGAACAGAATATGCAGTTTGTTATGTTGCGGTTTAATGCATGCAGGGGCATCCTTAGGGCTCCAGGAAACTTACCCAACGGTTGTGCACTGCAAGTAGGTAGTGGTGAAGGCAGAGTGGCACGATGGCAGCTCGGCGGCGGCAGAAACCCACTAGATGATGGCGGCAGCATGAGTCGCTCGCCAAGATTCCAAGGGAAGATGTCCATCGCGTTAGAGGTCTCCTAGAGATGGTGAGAGCGCGAGGAATCGAAAAGAAACCCACCGGAGAAGACGGATTTCACGGCGGCGGCTCGGAACGGTTCTAGATCGGAGCTGAGGAAGAAGAAGGTTGATCTACTCCACGGTGGCTCGATGGATGGGGCTTCTTAGGTCGCTTGCAGAGGTGGCCGAGGCGGTGCTGATGGCGCTGTGGCCTGGCCAGCGATGCCCTGTGGCGGTTGGAACCGAGTGGTTGTCGTCGGCGGCGGCGCTTCGGACTCGAGGGCGTGCACGGTGGCGGACGGCTTTCCTTCGACCTCCTTGACATAGATTGCAAAGCACAAAAATGGGTTAGGCATGAGAAGAGAATTGTGTTTCGAGGCATGGGCTGCGGCGAAGCTCACCCGAGCGGTAATGGTGGCGGTCGAGCAGTTGTCGGCGATGGGGAAGATGAAGCTGTTCTCGGTGAATCCAAGGTGATTCCTCTCGGTTTCACCGTGGAACAGATAGAGGGAGAGAGGAAGAGGATAATGGTGAGGTGGCTAGTCAAATGGAGGCAGTTGACGTGGAGGTTGATGGCTGCAGTTAGGGCTGAAAACTGTCCGAAATGATTGGAAAAACCTTAAATCATTTCCATTTTCATATTTTGTACTCGGAATTAAAATCGGAAATGGTAATGTCGGAAGTGAAAACAGCTTTGGAAAATTCGGAAACATCGGAAACGGAGTTGCTCTGTCGGAAATTCATCGATATCGGTCGAACATCCATAAATTCGGATCGAAAATAACTTTACCTTATATGTGATGTTTAGAGTAACTCACATAATTACTAAACATAATAATAACGATGTCACATAATAATCACCCATCACAGAAAGCAATGTTAATAATTGTCCAACATGACAACATACAAAAGCGATAACAATGTGACAATGTCAGACCCTTTACCGAATCAGTACCATCGGTAAATTTCTGAATAAATACGGTAAACTTCGGTAAATTTTCAAATAAATACGGTAAATTTCAGAAACGGTCGGTAAACTACTGAAACCATTTCTGATACCGTTTCCGAGACCCCCGGTATCAACGGAAAACGGAAAACGCACCGGTACCCAAAAAAAAGGGAAAACGATAGGTAAAATCCAGAAAACGGCGTCAGTTGGTTCGAAAATTTTACCAACCGTTTTCAGCCCTAGCTGCAGTGGCCTTTAGTTGCTGTCGACGCATGGGCCTACCGTGGCACGTCCCTGGAGTGGAGAGCGAGCTTAGGCGGTGTCTCTGACTGGCAGGTGGGTCCAGGGAGCTTGTGGGTCAGCGTAGAATGGGAGAAACCCTCTAGAAGCTAAGTGTGGGAGATTGTGTGAACAGCTGTCTTGCACTGATCACTTCACTGAGTTGCAGAGAGTTTCTGGGGATGGAAAAATTTATGCGTGTAAGTGAATATGTGTTCTACCAGGCTGCCAAGTTTCAAAGCTAGAGGCCTCATATTTTTAATGTGGAAAAAAGATGAAATGAGCTTAGTGCCACAGTTTTCTGCAGATCAAATGAATTCCCAGTGCTTTGCTCTTGTCATTTTATGTAGTTTCTTTGGCAGATAAATTAGGACAAATTTCCTGGTTGTAAGTTAATCATTTTTACACACTTTTGTAGAATGGCACTGCCTAATTAATCTTCATTTTTATTTGGTGAATTTATTGGCAAACTAAGTCATTTTAGCTATTTTTCTTCTTCTCTTTCCTTTGAGTAGAATTGACCAACTTCTAGAATGTTTCATGGCATGGATATTTTTGTGTAGCATGTACAGGGAACCTAGTTTCCATCTTTCAAAGTTTCGTCCAAAATTCAAAATGGTTTATTCCCAGAAATTCAAACAAAAGAGGGCTGATTCAAACTAACTTGAATTTATTCAGTAGTTAAACTATTGAATTAAATTCTGGAAAATTCATATTTATTCATGATAAATAAACTAGTATTTGAATAAAATATTTCCGATATTCTGTTCAATTTGATGCTCATTTGAAAAGTGTATTATTTTGCCGATTAGGGTTTCTAATTAACTCTAGGTTTGACTGATTTGGGAGATTTTATTGAGGTTCCTATTGAAGTGATAAAATTATGAAAAATTCACAGAAGACTTAATGTGTTGTGAAGTGCTTATAGGAATTTTTCCATGATTTTATATTAGACCTATTTTCCTTAGAAATTATTTAGGCTATACAAGTGCATATGCCTTCTATTATGGAAATGCACTATAAGATCCAAAACAATCCAAAGAAGGTATGCACATGAAATAGTAATAATTTATTTGTCTACGGATTCTTACGTCAAACAATATTTATACCCATTTGAATGAATTACTTCTATCCTCATTTAACTTACAAAATGTTTTCGAAATTTACCTTATGGATTCCAAAGCTATGCTTTATATTCTGTTATTATTTTATTTTGTGATCTAGGGTAAGTCGTTAAGTAAATTAAAAGTTTAACGACAAAAATTTTCTTGTTTTCACTTTTTATGATTTACTTTAATAAATCATCCTCTCATTATTGCTCCTTTATACAGAAAGTATAGAATCTTACTTTCGAGAGCTTTCTATTAACTTATTTCGGTTAAAATTTTGAAAGTCGAAATTTGGGTATGTTACAATAGCCAACGATAAACTTGTGTGGCATGACTATTTATGAAAATTTCACATTTGGTTGAGTTTGGATTGAAATTGAACATCGAATTTATGAAAAAATGAACACTGGAGTTTTTAATAGTAGCAGAGGAATGTCCGGTGTGCATACCACGAGCAAAAAAATATTCGAAAATTTGGATTGAAATCGAAGACCAAATTTATGAAAATGTGAACATCGGTTGAAAATAGCACGGATTATCTGGTGACTGCAAAAACAATTGATGAATATATATCCTTACCGGCCACTTCCTAAACTACAGCTGGTGCGCGTTGGAGAAGGCGACGGCGCAGAGCATGCAGTGATGGCTCGTCGCAGTCGTTCGATCGAGGCCATTTAATCAGGCTACCTCACTGTCTCATTTTGAGCATTTCCTGCCATTGATGACGACTGTAATTTTCAAACACGGGAAGTTCCTCTGGAGACATCTCTATTTGTCCTGTGCGTTTACTATTTATTTGTACTGTGAGTCTATTTCTAACATCGGTGGAGTTTCTCCAAACATAAATTTCCAAACATAGGAATTACTCGGTGAGCAAGCCGGAGCGGCCTGGGATTTCAGTGGTTGTGCAACCAGAGTTCAATTAGGTGACCAAGCTCAAGAACATGAGGGCCTGTATCTGTATCTGTATGGTGGGCGACATGGCAATGCATACCGAGTCGTCTGGGTGGTCGGTCGCATGATGGCGATAGTCGCTGACGGAGAGCGGTGACTTCTCCGCATTCATCGCGTGCAAGGAGAGAACACAACAGAAATGCACATATGTATCGCCCGAGATTCCTGCCTAAAATCCACCTTTACGCCCTTCAAATTAAAAACCCAATACTGATACCAGACCATCAGTATCGGGTCATCCCACCAATCGGGACTGATGATAGGGCCCATCATCGGTCCTTGTTCTATCGTCAAACAAGCACGGAAACCGTGCCAGCCAAGCCGCACGAGAGAGTAGCCTCAAGCCACGCAAGTTACAACAAATGCCCGTGACAGAGTCTCGAACCTATATGTGTCCAAATGAGCAGACCGGGCCGGCACGGCCCGCTACGGTGTGCTGTGCCTAGGCCAGCCCGGTCCGTTCCCATCGGCCTGCCAACCTGCCCCCCCACCAGGCCGCCCCCCCCCCCTCGGCCTTTCCTGCCCGCACCATTCAAACGGCCGCGCGCGCGGTGGCGCGGCAGTTGGGTGGTGGGCCCCACCGGCGATGGCGCCCAAGGGTTTAAAAAATGGAAAAAAGAAAATTTGGAAAAAAAGAAAAAATGACTTAAAAATTTATAAAAGTTAGAGAACTACTAAAAAATATGAAAAAAGGCACAAAATTATTAGAGATAAGTAAAAAACTATGAGGGTATTTTTTGATGATATTGGAGGAGGAAATTTTCATATTTTTTTAAACAACCAAAATAACAACACATATATAATTATGTAATTTAATTTCTTCATAGATATAGGGAAAAATGAGCAATGACCTTTATTGAATTTGATATTACACAGCTGCCTCATTAAAAACTCTGTTATATAAAAACTCAATTTTGAGAAAACCATGGTAAAGAAAAAAGAATACATCTCAAGGTCAACACTCAAAAATAAAAAACACTACTGTAGTTCCTTATTTTCTAGGTAAATATTTTCGAACTGAGCAGCCAAATCTTGGTTCTCCATGGTGTGTTGGTGTTAATGCCAAAATTTGATGCGGTTCGTCATCAGGTTCGGTTAGGATAAAGCAGATATCAGCTGATGGAAGCTAATCTAGAAGAAGTCGAATTCAGGAAGGAATCGTGAAGACCACGGCATGGTAGTTAATTACCTTATCTATTAATTAGGTAGTTTTAATACTTTTTAGATAAATCTGATCTCGTGTCCGATCAGGGCTTGTAATTTTCCTTTTATAATTAGGAAACTCCTTTTTCGTATCCGATCAGAACTGTATCAACTCGGGGTATAAATACGTATGCCCGGGTACCATGTAAACTATCTCACAGATCAATATCAAATTCGGCGCATCGCCACCCTTTTCGACGGGTTCTTGCTTCTCGAGTCGGGCTGCATCGATTAGGTCCGAACTCCTGCGAGAGGGTAAGACTCGTCACCTTTTACCCAGGTGTATCTACTTTGTCTACGGCTGCATCAGTTAAGTTTGATCTCTTAGGCCGAGTCGATATACCACATCACGTGTGCGTAGTTTTTATCGGCTTACTGGGTGTAACTTATCGACAATTTGTGCTGCATCGGTTAGGTCCGACCTATTAAACTGCCTCCGATAAGTTATTCCTGCTAGGTTGATGGATTTTACGCAAGTGTCTTATCGGAGTGTATAGCCGATAAGTTATCATACATCATGATTGCATTAGATCTATCGGTTCATCGAGGTTCTTTTATCATCGTCGGTCTGTGCTGCATCGGTTGGGTCCGACCTACTAGACTGATAGTAATAATTTTATCCTTGTTAAGTCGATGGGTTTTATGCGATGTTTTATCGGAGTGCTTAGCCGATAAATTATCTTTTACTAGATAAAGCCGACTGCATTGTCTATTGATTACTATTCTGCTATCTATTTTTATCATCGGCTTCTAGCCGATGTCTATGTGTTTTTTCGCCAGTCGGCTGGTCTATTATCTGCTTATATTATCATCGAGCACAGAGGCTGATTTATTTATCTATATTACTATCGGTTTCCTAGCCGATACACAAATGCTATTGGCAGTCGGACAGTCGGCTCAAGGGAAGTCGGTACAAGAGTTATTGGGAATCGGCTGGAAGGAGTCTGTATCGGCTTTTTGGCCAATTGGATCAGCGATCTAACTTTTCTATCTCCTTGTCAATTGCTGGGTCAAATTGACTGGCACGCCCGCGAACCTCAACTATTTAGGACCTGCACTGGAGCTAAGCAGATCTTCCAGGCCTTCGCGTGTCTCTAGGCGCCGAACCATATCATCAGCTCGTTCCCGACGCTGCCGGTGGTTTTCGGCGTCAACAGTTGGGCACGTTACTTGGCTAGCTCCCTTTGACCGCAAGTAGCATTTCTATCACCTCGCTGCGGAGATTTCTTCTCCTCTCCTCAATAATTCTTCCGCAAAGACTGAAGGCCAACTCGGAGAATACCGTAGACACAGGCACCGTGAATACATCCGGTGCTAGCTTTGAGAGCATGGGATACTAGGTCTTGTGATCGCTCCACCACTCTAGAACGTTGAGATCTTCCTGATTAATGGAGTCGCTATCTAAGTAGGAGGACAGCTCAAGAGTTTCAAGCGAAGCTTGTGCATGACTTGCGGTGGCCGAACTTCCACCACCGGTGCTTGAAGAAGAAGAGGAACCATCCCAAATTCGGCCCCACTGCAATTTCTTCTTACCTGGCACAAGGACGGGTGGGGCTCTTTGCACGCGAATTCCCTGAAACTTAGTTTCATACTTTCGAAACACTTCATACAATTTAGTCTTAGCATCAGAATAGTAGTTAGTGTAATCAATATTCATTGCATCTCCAATAGATTCAAAATATTAAGGAACTCTCGCATTTTACCCTTAGGATTAAGAATAAATGCAAAAGCATACAAGTATGGAATGTCCCTCCAGTATTTAAGATATTTCTGCTTCATGTGAAATATAAGTCCTAGTAGTTGGTCATCTTCATATTCTTTTAATAAAATGTCAATCTTAAAAATCTTATGCAAAATTAAATTAGCAGTTGGATAGTAAATATCGGATAAAGTAATAGTTGCATCATAAAATATTCCAAAGAAGTAATAAAATCTTTCCATAATATACCAAGACTATTCTATCAGTAGCGGTTGCCCGTCATTGGTAACAATATTCTTAGACTGCAAAAAAACAGTTAGTGTATCCTTATAAGGCAAGACATGCCTCAACATCAAATAAGTCAAGTTCTATCGATAGTTTGCATCCGTTTGGAACTTGCGTGGACGCTTGTCCGAAGCGATGCAGAATTACTTGAAGGTCACAAGTCGAGGATTAGAACCATTGAGCTATGTTATGGTTTCACGGATGGAATTGAGATATGCACTTACTCTCTTAAAACCAGATTTAACTATAAGATTAATAACATGACAAGTACAACGTTGATGTAAAAGAAATGATTCAGCATAAACATTGAATAAAGGCTGCAGAATTTCCATTGCTCTGAAATTTACAGCTGCATTATCTAGAGTTACTGCAAATATTTTATTTGTGAGGCCAAATTCCTCACAAACTCTAGAAATTCGTTCAGCAATATTTTCTACAGTATGTGAAACATCAATTAATTTTAAAGCTATTACTCTTTTTTGTAAATCCCAGTCATCATCAACATAATATGCAACTACACTAATATAGTCCTCCTTAGCTCTACCACTCCAAATATCAGATGTGATACTAACAGAAAAGGTGCATGTTGCAAACAATTGCTTAATACTATCCCGGCCTTGGTTGTAAACATTTACCAAGTCCCGGGTTATGGTCTGTCTACTAACAGCTTGAAACCTAGGATTATGAGCAGTTTTAATGTAAATCTCAAATGCAGGAGACTCACCAAAGTCTAGGGGTAGATCCTGTTTAGCAATTAAACGGGTAAGGAAATCTTGTGCTACCTGAGGATCATACTCCCATGAACGTATCGTATCGTCAGGATTTAGTACCAGTTCCTGCTGTCATAACTGGTAACCTTGCTTCTTCGCACATGCCTCAGCATGCCGCCTCAAATGCCCTGTTCCACCAGAAGATTTTCCAGAGAGTTTAGTCTTACAAATTCTACATTTCGCGTAAGTTACCTCCCTTCCATCCACACCGGTCTCCTTGATCTCCTCGAAATGTTGCCAGGCGGAGGAAGTTCTTGATCTCTTCGAGCCGGTTGCCGTTGATACGCTCCGGCTCGCAATTCCGGATCCTTTCGAAGCCACATATACTTCCTCCGATTGTCCTTGCGGTGTAGGAGCCGACCCGGAGTCGTCTCCCTATGACATCAGCACATAGCTTGGGTCGAAGTTGCTTAGTTTGAACGTCGAGTAGTTCGGATCCATCCTGAAATATAAATACAGAAAATTAGTACCAAAAAATAGTACAAACAAAGAACAAAATTCAGAATATTTTTTGCCTTGCAGGAGCATCGGAGGCTACAGCTATCAGCTATGGGAATGTGAAAATTTTTTGATTTTTAGACAAAATTTGTCTAAATCAAAAATTTTAAGCACAAGAGAGCAAAAGAGAGCACAAGATGAGAGATTGTGAGGTTTGGATGAGCCAAGATGTTGCACCGTGCCCGTGCCGGCCCGCTAGGACACGACCCGTTTGCACATCACTACTCGAGGCTTCCGTCCATCGCCTCGACTATAGATGGCCAAGTGGGCCGCCTAGGCCGGCACGGCCCGTGGCCCGGTCGAGCATGGCCCGCTACGGCACGGCCTGGTCCGACATGGTCGCTGTAGCGGGCCGTGCCGTGCCGGCCCGCATGCCGTCACCCTGACCCAGGCATGACACGCGGGAAGTGTGGGCCGTGCCGTGCCGGCACGGGCCCGGCGGTGGCCCACCGTGCCTGGCCGGCCCGTCGCACTGCACAAATTGCCGTTTCGCACTAGGACTACAATCCGGACCGTCCTCACGTTATTCTGACAGTCCACTTAATAGGTGCCGCTAAAGAAGACAGTTTTCTCTGGTGGTCCACTTAACAGGAACTGCCAGAGAAGATAGTTTTCTCTGGCCGCTAGTGAAGCGGATCGCCAGAGATAATTATCTTCTCTGGTGGCTGCTCAAGTAGACCGCCAGAGATAACCTTGTCCGGACGGTCCTCACCATGTCCGGATGGTCCGAACTCTATAAATTGCTTACAGTCCGGACAGTCCTAACTATATTCGGATGGTTGTACCACATATATTTTTTTTGATTTTTTTCGAATTTTTCAATTTGGATGTAATTTAATTTCTGCATAGATATAGGGGAAAAATGAGCAATGACCTTTATTGAATTTTATATTACACAACTGTCTCATTAAAAATTCTATCATGTAAAAACTTAATTTTGAGAAAACCATGACAAAGAAAAAAGGGTACAGCTAAAGGTCAACACTCAAAAATGAAAAACACTACTCTAGTTTCTCATTTTCTAGATAAAGATTTTCGAACTGAGTAGCCAAATCCTGATTCTCCACGGTGTGTTGGGCACGTTCCTTGGCTAGCTCCCAGTCTTTGACCGCAAGTAGCATTTCTACCATCTCCCAGCTCAAGGGCTTCAAGCGAAGCTTGTACAGGACTTGTGGCGGTTGAACTTCCACCACCGATGCTCGAAGAAGAAGAGGAACCACTCCAAATTCGGCCCCATTGCAGTTTCTTCTTACTTGGCACAGGGACGGATGGGGCTCGTTACACGTGAACTCCTTGAAACTTAGTTTCATACTTTCAAAAGACTTCATATAATTTAGTCTTAGCATCAGAATAGTAGTTAGTGTAATCAATATTTATTGCATCCCCAATAAGATTCAAAATATTAAAAACCTCCCGCATTTTACCCCTAGGATCAAGAATAAATGCGAAAGCATACAAATATGGAATGTCCCTCCAGTATTTAAGATAGTTTTGTTTCATGTGAAATACTGCAACTCCTAGTAGTTGGTCATGTTCGTATTCATTTAATAAAGTGGCAATCTCAAAAATCTTATGCAAAATTAAATTAGCAGTTGGATAGTAAATGCCAGACAAAGTAACAGTTGCATCATAAAATGTTTCAAAAAAGCAATAAAATCTTTCTACAACATGCCAAGACTGTTCTGTCAGTAGCGGTTGCTCGCACTGGTAACAACATTCTTGGACTACAAAAAAACAGTTAGTGCATCCTTATAAGGCAAGACATGTCTCAACATTAAATAAGTCGAGTTCCATCGATAGTCAGCATCTGTTTGGAATTTGCGTGGACGCATGTCTGAACCATTAAGTCGCTTGAAGGTTATAAGTCGAGGATTAGAACCATTAAGCCATGTTATGGCTTCACGGATGGAATCGAGATATGCACTTACTCTCTTAAAAGCTATTACTCTTTTTTGTAATTCCTAGTCATCATCAACATAATGTGCAACTACACTAATATAGTCCTCCTTAGCCCTACCACTCCAAATATCAAATGTAATACTGACAGAAAATGTGCATGTAGCAAACAATTGTTTAATACTGTCCCGGCCTTGGTTGTAAACATTCACCAAGTCCCGGGTTGTGGTCTGTCTACTAACAGCTTGAAACCTAGGATTGTGAGCAGTTTTAATGTAAACCTCAAATGCAGAAGACTCACTAAAGTTTAGGGGTAGATCTTGTTTAGCAATTAAACGGGTAAGGGAATCTCGTGCTACCTGAGGATCATACTTCGCACATGCCTCAGCATGCCGTCTCAAATGCCCTGTTCCACCAGAAGATTTTCCAAAGAGTTTAGACTTACAAATTCTACATTTCGTGTAAGTTACCTCCTTTCCATTCTCGCCGGTCTCCTTGGTCTCATTGAAATGTTACCAGGCGGAAGAAGTTCTTGATCTCTTCGAGCCAGTTGACGTCGATATGCTCTCGCTCACACTTCCGGATCCTTCCGAAGCCACATGTAGTTCCTTCGATTGTCCTTGCGGTGTAGGAGCCGACCCGGAGTCGTCTCTCTGTGAAATCGGTACATAGCTTGGGTCGAAGTCGCTCAGATCGAACATCGGGTAATTCAAATCCATCCTGAAAAATAAATAGAGAAAATTAGTAAAAAAAATAGTACGAACAAAGAATAAATTTTAGAATATTTTTTACCTTGCAGGAGCACCGGAGTCCGGAGGTTGCAGCTATATCAGCTATGGAAATTGGAAAATTTTTTATTTTTAGACAAAATTTGTCTAAATTAATTTTAAGCACAAGAGAGCAAAAGAGAGCACAAGATGAGAGATTGTGAGGTTTGGATGAGCCAAAATATGGCTGCCCTATGTATAGGAAAAAATTTCATAATTTTTTAGATTTTTTGGTATTTTTTGGATTTATTTTACCCCCCAACGGCTAGATTTAAAATCTAGCCGTTGTCTACCGGTGGGGGGCCACGTGGCGCCCTCCCATGGGGCTGCCCGAGGTCAGCGGCCGGTCAGCCGACCGTTGCACGCGCGTAGCGCGCAGCTGCGCCAGCCGCCAGCGTAGTGATGTTTTCTCTGGTGGTGGGTTAAGCGCCGTGGGAATTATATACAGTCCGAACCGTTTTCACCTTGTTCGGACGGTCAACCGATCGTTGCACGCTGCTAGAGAAGACTGTTTGCTTTGGCGGTGGGTTAAGCGGGCCGCTAGAGATAATTATCTTCTCTGACAGCCGCTAAAGTGGACCACCAGAGATCTTGCCTCCTGCCCCCGCGTGCTATAGCGGGCCAACCGTTGCACGCGCTCAGCGCTAGCCGCCAGCGAAATTTGCCCTGTCCGCTCGCCTCCCGTCCCCGCGTGCTGTAGCGGGCCGACCAGGCCGTTCCGTGCCCGTGCCTTGCCGCACCCCCGGCCTAGGCATGGCCCACGACCAGCTATACCAGGCCAGCCCGGATATAATTACTGTAGCACTGTCCCCGGACCGACCCGTCTGAACATCACTAGCCTCGACTCCCTCTTCCTTTTCCCTCTCCTTCCTCTCCTCCACCTCTCTCCCTTCTCTCGCTAGCCGGCGAGCTGCTGGCAGCCGGATCCGACGGCCACCGGATCCCACCACCTCGAGCCCAGTGCGGCGGAGGAGGCGGCGCGGGGGCCAGCGAGTTGCGGCTGCCGCCGTAACCTTCTCCTCGCGCCCGCACCTCCCCGGCGCCGGATCTGGCTGCCTGGAGGTAGCAGCTCCGACGACGGCGGCGACTGATCGAAGGAGGAGGCGGCGCGTGGGCCGGCGAGCTGCGGTTGCCGCTGTGGCCTTCTTCTCCTCACGCCTGCACCTCACTGGCGCCGGATCCGGGGGCGGCTGCCCAGAGGTACGCAGCTCCGACGACGGCGGTGGCAGCTCGAAGGAGGAGGCGGGCCAGGCGGCGGCAAAGAAGAGGGAGGCGGCTAGGCAGTGGCGGAGAAGGTGAGCTCTCTGATCTGCAATATCAGCAGTGGTATGTGCCTGAGCAGCTCCTCCTTCCCCTCTCTCCCAGGCAGGTCACCAGATCCGGCCATCTGGAGCTCCGGGGAAGCCGCCGGCAGCTCGAGGTCGGCCTGCTCGATGGCAGTGGGCGCAGCTGCTGCAGATCCTAGGCTATGTATTGATTATGTGTATTGATTGGTTCTATCGAATTGATTCTGTTGGATTTGTTAGAATGATTTACTTATTTCGTCTCGATTTGTTCCACTTGAAGCATTGGCTCGATGAACTCAGTTCATCAAGCCGGCTTGCCTTTTTTTTTTTAACTCGAGCTGGCCCACCAGTATTGGTTCTATATTTGAGGGACTAATAATAACCACTCATTAGTGCCCCAATTTTGGAACCGACACTGAAAGGCCGATCTGTCATAGTGGGAGGCCGGCCGCCGCGCGCCTGTCTGTGGCGCCCGTGGCGAGGACAATGTTGTGTGTATCGTTGCTGTCGACACAGCTCACTGTCAAGGTTTTTGCTGTGGCTCGAGTCCGTAGTGGCGCCATCGAAGAAAGTACTCGAGCGCATGATGCTGACCAGCGCCGATGAGCTCTCAACTGCATGACGTTTTCTGTGTGCAACCGAAAGATGAACATATAAAAAATTGTCACTTTTAGTAACTGCCTCATGTAGACTGTGGGAGGCATGTAATTTGCAGGTGCATTGAGGTCGATGAGCTCATCAAGAGCCATGCACTGCAACAGGAACCCCCTTTAGCAACGGCTCTATGCGTTGTTATAAGCCCAAATAAATATTGCTAGTCTATACCAATGTATTTGGTATGCGTTGTTTTTGCTGACGTTGCAAGGGCCTATAGCAATAGATGTCTATGCAAGGAGAAATAAGTATTGCAAGGTTGCAATACATAAGTTAGGCTAGAGTAGCACTATTATACGTTGCTACCTTCAATAATTACTAATTCTTTTTGCATATTGTGTATTATTATGTTTTCAATTATCATAATAGTTATAATTGATCAGATATATAACACTAAAAGCTTGAAATTACATCACTAAAAATACACATGTTGAACTAGCAAAGTAAGAAACAAATGGATCTGCCTGAATTATCTCTTCCAGACCACATCTTGGCATCAGCCTTAATGTCTTGTAGCTTGTCGATAGCATCACATGTTGTATCTTCTCCTTTCTAAAATGTACTCAGTACTCCTTAATAAAATGTAGGAAAATGCAACGAATTTGTTTAGTGTCTGAACAACAGAAAGTTTATGAAATAACAACGGTAAGATGGACTGAAAATTGAATTGATTAAATATTCTACAAACAATTAAGTTCACCTGTAGCGTCTTGAAGTTAACTACTTTCCCAATCCGCTGTTCTTTCCACCAGGCCTTACCCACTGCACAAGGATATAAACAAGCAAATAAGCAAAACTCAAGTAGCTGGTAATATGAAACATCTATTACTGTGAAATAAGCTACTGATAGCAGTACAAGAGACCATCAACTTCCACTGTAAGTCTGTAACTGGGAACATATAATTTTTCTGCCTTGCATACAGAAATTATCACAAGGTTGAGAGAAGCCGAGCAGAAAGGGAGCAATTCACATATGGGTAGTTTGGTTACTTACTCACTTGATGACAGAAATCAACAGCAAGGGTTATAATTTATAAACACAGGTTAGAGTCAACACAGAGCAACAGGTAATTAAAAAAACCTGCAATCTGAACTCTGAACCCTGTAATTGCTTACACTTAATCTGAACTCTACAATGGAAAAAATATAAAAGGCATAGTGCAGGTCAGGTCATTACCATCGACAAGAACATAAAATTGCCACAACTTTGACCAGTCACTATTGCAATTCCATCGAACACCTTGAGGGCATGAAATTTTTCAATAGAGGTCACTAGGGATCAACCTACAGATAAAGAGGACATCATATCTTGCCTCTTCCTACCAAAATACTACAATGCCTACTCACGTGTGCAGATTTAGTAGTCCTTTGATGCACTGTACCCCTCAATCATATTGGGATGACTGGTTCACTTGTTTCAATGCAGGAAAAGAACGCTCGAAATGCCTGTGACCTGTAGAGCTGGTTACACTGCACCCTTTATATTCATTGCAATTCCATGGAAGGAATTGAAGCAGTCACCATATCTTTGCCAAAGAGGTATTCAATATTTAATATTTGCAGTGATGGCAAAGTCCAAGCATCCAAAAAAAAGCAATAAGGGGAAACTGTTGGAGAAAATAAAATTACAGTGTTGACTAAAATTGATTCACTGAGATTAATCCCCTTAGAAATTCAATCACCTATGCGAAAAATTAATTCTAATCACTGACCTGCTTGTGAAGCCATTTTGACTTGATTTCTTCTTCTTCTCTGCTTCCTCTTCTTCTTGATGCTTCTCTGCGTGTGTGTGCCGACGGATGGATTGGTGAAGACGTAGAAGGACCTCACGAAACCCCTTCTAGTACGTTTTGTGGATCGGGCACAATTAGGGTTTTTTTTAGTCGGAGACCGAACGGCGTCCCGTTCTTCTCCAATTTCTCTTTTATATGTGCACTAGTGGGGCTCGGGGGTTTCCTTCGGTTTAGGAGGTTCGATTGAATCCACCGATCACGGATTCTATTCGTTATCTTATCTCTAAGCCGATAAAACAACCAACATTCTCCCCTTGATTTAGAGGCTTAATTAATTTCTAAGTCTATTAAGTAAAACAGCTCCCCAAGGCAATGTGTCATAACAACTTTAAACGTCATTAAGACTACAAGACCTATAGTTCACTATAATACTTAAATAAACTCACATCTTAACTTAGCGGGTGTTGATTGAAAAATTAATCCCCTATTTCCAGGATCTTAGTCAAAGGCAATCACTTAATCCCATGCCGGCTACATGTTCTTTAAATAAGTTGGGAGGTAAGCCTTTGGTTAGCGGATCCGCAAGCATAAATTTAGTATTTATGTACTCAATCTTAATTGTTTGATCCTGGACTCTATCTTTCACAACATGATATTTAATGTCAATGTGTTTGGCAGCTTCACTTGACTTGTTGTTACTCGTATAGAATACTGCAGCTTCATTATCGCAGTATATAACAAGTGGTCTCTCAATGCTGTCAACCACTTTTAATCTTGGGATGAAATTCTTAAGCCATACGGCCTGCCCCGTCGCATGGTAACATACTACAAATTCCGCTTGCATTGTCGACGATGTAGTAAGCGTTTGTTTAGAGCTTTTCCACGAAATAGCTCCTCCCGCAAGGGTGAAAATATATCCTGAAGTGGATTTCTTTGTGTCTACGCACCCCGCGAAATCAGCGTCTGAATAGCCAAGGACTTCAAGCTTATCAGACTTTCTGTATGTAAGCATGTAATGTTTAGTTCCTTGTAAATAACGCAGAACTTTCTTTACTGCCTTCCACTGGTCCATTCCTGGTTTAGACAGAAATCTGCCAAGCATCCCTGTGACGAATGCTAAGTCTAGTCGCGTACAGACTTGTGCATACATCAAGCTTCCGACAGCTGAAGCATAAGGTACCTTGTCCATTTCTTTAGATTCTAACTCATTTCTTGGACTTTGGAATAATCCGAATTTATCGCCCTTCATTATTGGAGCAGGTGAAGAGGCGCATTTACTCATATTATATCTTTCTAAGATTCTTGAGATGTAAGCTTTCTGAGATAGTCCTAGTACTCCTTTGGACCTGTCTCGGTGAATCTCAATGCCCAAAACATAAGATGCTTCACCGAGATCTTTCATATCAAACTTTGATGACAAGAATTCTTTAGTTTCTCGCAGCAGGTTCTTATCGCTGCTTACTAATAAAATGTCATCAACATAGAGTACTAGGATGATGAATTTACCACCTTTATATTTAACATAAATACAGTTGTCCACCTCATTCTCCTTAAATCCGAATTGTCTGATGATCTGATCGAATTTAAGGTTCCATTGCCTGGACGCTTGTTTAAGTCCATAGATGGATTTATTAAGCTTGCATGCTAAATGGCCTTTTTCTTCCATAACAAAACCTTCCGGTTGTGTCATGTAAACATTTTCTTTTAGGTCACCATTTAGAAATGCAGTCTTTACATCCATCTGATGGAGTTCTAAGTCAAAGTGAGCCACTAGCGCCATGACAATTCTGAATGAGTCTTTCTTAGAGACAGGAGAAAAAGTTTCATTATAGTCAATTCCTTCTCTCTGTGAAAAACTCTTGGCAACTAGCCTTCCTTTGAATCGTTCGATGTTCCCTCTAGAGTCAAGCTTGGTTTTGTAGACCCACTTACAGCCTACTGTTTTGACTCCTTTAGGAACTTCTACTAAATCCCATACTTTATTATGGCTCATTGATTTTAGTTCATCTTCCATAGCCTGAAGCCACTTAGATGAATCCTTGCTGTTTATTGCTTCCTTAAATGAGGTGGGATCGTCTACCTTCCCCATGTCTTCTTCATTCATGTATACTTCATAATAATCAGGGATGACAGATCTCCTCACCCGCTGTGACCTTCTCAATTCTTGAGTTTCATTGTTTGTCACTTGAGGTTGAGGATTTTCATGTGGAGGTTCTTCTTCATTATGTGTCACTTCAATCTGTTGAGGCTCATCATCATTATTACTCTCAATATTTTCCTCAACAGAAGGTGTAGTACCAGACGGTCCAGAATTACCCGTTGGCGGTGCTACATCACGTGGCACATTAGAAATTATGGGGATGTTCTGAATAATTGGAATATCTGTCTCTCGGATTTCCGGAGTTTGAATATTAGCCCGAATTTCCTCAAGATTAATTTCCCTTGTCTGTGAGCTCCCCCATTTATTGTCCTCAAGAAAGACAGCATGTCTAGTCTCCACAAATTTAGTAACCCGATCTGGGCAATAAAATCGGTATCCTTTGGATCTCTCGGGATAACCGATAAAATGACAGCTCACAGTCTTAGGATCTAATTTCTTTAATTGTGGATTAAATATTCTGGCTTCCGCACGACAGCCCCACACACGTAAATAATTGAGTGTCGGTTTTCTTCCGGTCCACAATTCATAAGGGGTCTTAGGCACTGATTTACTAGGCACTCTGTTGATTATGTGTGCAGCTGTTTTAAGTGCTTCAATCCACAGCTTAGGTGACAGAGTAGAGTGATTCAGCATACTGCGCACCATATCCATGTGTGTGCGGTTGCGTCGTTCTGCTACCCCGTTTTGCTGAGGTTCTCCAGGCATGGAATATTGGGCAATAATCCCATGTTGCTGGAGATACAAGGCAAATGGACCAGGAATTTGCCCAAATGGAGCGTGTTTCCCGTAGTATTCACCACCACGGTCCGATCTCACAACTTTAATTTTAGCATTATGCTGATTCTCCACTTCAGCTTTAAATATCTTAAATTTCTCAAGAGATTCGGAACGGTCGCTTATGGGGTAAATGTAACCATAACGGGAATAATCATCTGTAAATGTTATAAATGAATCAAATCCATCCACAGATGTCACCGGGAACGGTCCACAAATATCAGTGTGAATTATTTCTAGTGGACTTGAGCTCCTAGTGGCTCCTTTCTTTATTGTTTTAGTAAACTTTCCCTTAATGCAATCTATGCAATGATCCGCGTCAGAAAAGTCTAAGGGAAGGAGTATCTCTTCTCTTATGAGACGTACAATTTTCCCCCTAGAAATATGGCCTAAGCGACAGTGCCATAATTTCGACGACGTCTCATTTATCACATTCATTACTTTATCATTGCAGGCATTATTAACATTCAGGACCATATTATCCAAAGAGAGCAAGAATAGCTTATCTCGCACGAAGGCGAAGCCAATCACTTTATTATCTAATTTAATGTAACATGTTCTCTTTGAAAAATGACAGTCATAACCAGTTTCTGTCAACACTCGAACAGAAATGAGGTTTCTCTTAATTGAGGGAGCAAATAAAACATTATTCAGAATTAAATTGTAGCCACTAGGGAGTCTAAGTGCTAGGTCTCCAACGGCCTTCACTTCGATCTCCGCTCCATCAGCTACTCTTAGGATTCGCTCCCCTTTGCTACCGCCTGGACAGTAGTCAATCCCTGCAATGAGTTACAGACGTGCACAGTGGCACCTGAGTCAACCCACCAGGTATTAATGGAGAATTCAGAGTAAAATAACTCATTAACATTTGATATTTCATCAATCTCATTTATACCTTTCTTAGCTAGCCACTCTCGGAAGCGTGGACAATCCCTCTGCCAATGTCCATCTTTACTGCAAAACTTGCAATATGGACTTGCAGTGGTGGAGGCAGCTAAAGCTTGAGACTGAGGATGCGGCTTTGCTTGAGCAGTGTTACTCCCTCCAGACTTATGAGGGTGATATGGCTTCTTTCTGCCACTACCCGAGCTTTGGCCTTGATTTGTTTTCCTCTTGCCTTTAGCATGGATGAGGTTGAGCTGATCTTTAAGTTTCTGCTTATCAGCCTTTTGTCGCTCTTCCTCTTCCACTGAGTGGGAGATCAATTCTGCTACGGTCCACTTCTCTTTCTGAGTATTATAATTAATCTTGAAGGGACCATAGTCAGGACCAAGAGAGTTCAATATGAAATGCACTAAGAAACCTTCAGACAATTCCATGTCCATGGTCTTTAGTGTATGTGCCATATGAGTCATCTCAAGGATGTGCTTTCTTACACCACCTTTGCCATCATACTGGCTGGTGATCAGCTTACTTATTAAGGTACTGGCATGACTCTTAGATGAAGTCTTAAAGTTCTCTTCAATGTTTGCCAAGTACGTCTTAACATCGTTTGAGTTCGTAATCCCTCCAATAATTCCTGGAGCGATAGTACTCTTGATGTACATGAGAGACATTCTGTTGGACTTTTCCCAAGAGGCTACTTTTTCTTCGTAACTCCACTTGGTATTATCATAATCTTCCTGACTCATTTCGTCAGTGTACTTGGGCTCCACAGGGGAGTCCTCTCTTAGTGCTAAGTCATAGTCCAACATGCCAAGATTCAGTAGCACATCGTTCTTCCACTCAGCGAAATTTGTTCCATCAAGGGTGTCACAATTTTAAGCTGCCCAATGCTGAAAATAACCAATGGAAAAAAAATATTAGTAAAATATTGCATATGATTAATTTGCGTTGGCTCAATTAATCACATGCGATGATAGGCTCCTTTTCTAAATTTAATCACCGTTGGGCAGAAAAAATTTAGAAAATATATGAAGTGACAAAAAAATAATCCTTAATTACATCACCGTTGGGCAGAAATAATTAAGGAAATAATATTATTAATTTATTGACATGAAATTATAATTAACGTTGGTCAAAAAATAATTTCACATCAATAAATATTCTCTAGCAAAACTTCCCGTTGGTTCCATTCAGCTAGAAATAATTTTCAGAGTGCTTAGAATAATTTTCCATAATTTTTCAGCATTTTTAATGGCCAAGAAAGCATATAAAGGGATTTCTGTAAATAACAAATGAATAAAACAGTGGGAATTGATTTAATTTCAAGCGCGGGCGCGGGCGCGGGGCCCGAGCGCAAGCGCGGGCGCGGGCGCGATGGCGCGGGGCGCGGGCGCGATGTCGGCCATTCCGTTCGATTCAGATCGAACGGCTACGGTCATCCCCGCGTCTAATTTTGTTAGCGCCGTACGATTTCAATCCGACGGCTGAGATTATTTTTTCACCGGGTCAAAACCATCGGCTGTCGGCAGCCGAACCCTAACCCAAGCCCCGGCCGATCCCCTTTTTCTCCTCGTCTTCTTCCCGACGCGCTCGACGAGCAAGCGGCGGCGGTGACGGCGACGGCTATGGCGACGACGCGCCAAGCGAAGCAGCGGCGACGACGGCCAATGCCCGTCTTTCCTCTTCCCCCTCCGTCCCCAGTTCTCCTCCCTGTGCGCAACAGCAACACCGAGGCGAGCCTCGATCTCGCGCGTCCGAGCGACGGCGCGAGACCGGTCTGGGGCAGCGGGATGGCTTAGCGGCGAGGCGAGGAGGTAGTTCCCGAGGCACGGATGCGAGCACATCGGCAGCGAAGACGACGAACCGGGTAAGATAATCCCGATTTCATTGTATTCGCGTTGATTTTGGGTCTTATTTAAATTAGGGTTCTTCGGATTTGGGGATTTTGATCTTTGCCGAGTTAATTGATGATGACTTCACTAAGGGATGAAGATTTTGGGATTAAATTCTAAGGGGCTTGGCTCTGATACCACAATGTTGGAGAAAATAAAATTACAGTGTTGACTAAAATTGATTCACTGAGATTAATCCCCTTAGAAATTCAATCACCTATGCGAAAAATTAATTCTAATCACTGACCTGCTTATGAAGCCATCTTGACTTGATTTCTTCTTCTTCTCTGCTTCCTCTTCTTCTTGATGCTTCTCTGCGTGTGTGTGCCGACGGATGGATTGGTGAAGACGTAGAAGGACCTCACGAAACCCCTTCTAGTGCGTTTTGTGGATCGGGCACAATTAGAGTTTTTTTTAGTCGGAGACCGAACGGCGTCCCGTTCTTCTCCAATTTCTCTTTTATATGTGCACTAGTGGGGCTCGGGGGTTTCCTTCGGTTTAGGAGGTTCGGTTGAATCCACCGATCACGGATTCTATTCGTTATCTTATCTCTAAGCCGATAAAACAACCAACAGAAACATCACTGCAGTGTATATGACTTGCGCTTTTGCAAGTTGTGGGCGTCTCTGTTTCTGTCGAAAATGTAGCCTGGTAACATGATGAAAATTAGAATATATACATGGGTATGATACAGGTGCACTTGATTAGTTAAAAGCAAGCATCTTGGCCTCATTGTACAGGTAATCACAAAACTTTGTGTGAGAGGGACAAGACCTATTTCCTCCCACACAAACAAGAAGAACCTTGCCACTATTGTCACCCTATAAGATTCACAGACAGGTACTCGTCGAATTTGCGTTGCAGCAGTTTTGAGCCAAAACTAGTTCATCCTGCTACAAGAAAACGAGGGGAAATTATATTTTAAATAAAACAAAGACTTGGCATACAAATACATCATGTCGCTATATCATTGTTTGGTTAGCTCGATAAAAAAAAAGGCAGCACCTGAATCAATAATAAAGAAGGAAAACAATAAAAAAACATAAACTACCTGTAGTCTGTCCAATTGTCATCTCATCACCTGTAGTCCTCCATGTCTCATAGCCAAGAATGTGAAATAATGTTAGGATATGCATGTATTTATGCTAGACTACCTATAAAGGTCCGCAACAAGTCAAGCAGGAAAAGATTTGCAGAGTGAAGGTACAAAATCATGCTCGTCAAGATAGAAAATGGAAAGGAGTGGAAAAATTCAAAAGAGTTCATGCTTGAAACTTTGATATCATGGATGTCATTAATAAATGGGGCAGATATATGATGCTAGATTAGAGACCAGGGGAAAATTGGATTTTTGCCAGCCGAAACAGTGGGCTTCGCAAAAATGCCAGCCAAAACGTGTGCTTCTTGTTTTGGTTGCCATTTTCTCTATTTCTCTCCTTTTCTAAATCTTCTTCTAATATTTGTAACCAGAAAAGACCTTTGTGCCCTTGGCAAATTTGTACATACTGGAGGATCCCACGATCAAAACGATCGGTCTGTTCATCTTTCGCTTGCCTCCGCTTCGTCTCCCGGTTGCTGCCGCTCACGACGATCATCCTCTGCCCGACACCATGGAGTTGGACGACGGCAGCCCTGCTTGGCCGACGTGCCCCCGCCGGTTCCCGATGTGCCTCCTGATGCGCCGGCTTCCTCTGTCGCGCCCTCGCCGCCCGACGTGATTGCCTTGGTGACGTGATTGCCTTGGTGAGAACCCTGCTCACTGTACGTGCAGGTTTCCACGTACGTGAATTTGCCCAAGGGCATTTTTGTCCTTTCGGGTGCCTGAGTTTAGGAGAAATAAAGGAAAAGGAGAAAAACAAGTGAAATGGCAAAGAAAACAAGAAGCACATGTTTTGGCTGGCATTTTTGCGAAATCAACGATTATGATAGCAAATGTGTGAAGCCCACTGTTTCGGCTAGCAAAAATCCAATTTTCTCCTTCTCACAGAGTGTAGAAGAGCAAATGCCACACATTACACGACTTTCTGATATTTGTTCAATAAACAATTCACTGTATGACAGCAGCATGCTAACAGCATTGTGCACAACCATTAGTTTGGATTAGCTTGCTTTGTGCATATCATTTTGATGACTGTTACCAACTATTGCTTTATTCTGTGAAGAACATGGCAGATATATTTAGATCACAAATTCCCAATGCAATCACCTCATTCACCGCTTCGACCCCGACCGCTCCAGGTGCCACGCCCCTTCACCCTCCAGCCAGTTCTGCGCCCACCACAGCTGGTGGAGCTCGATCCGGTCTGATGGAGCTCGGGGGCCACTGGATCTAGCCCCCGTGCTACCCGCTCTACTGCGCAAGAGAGGATAGGGAGGGGCGTCGTCGCCGTCGCTCGCCAGCAACCTCGGCGCCGTTGCCCGCCGATGCCTGGAGATTGAGACTGGAGAAGGAGGAGAGATCGAGAGAGACTAGAGAGATCGAGACTTCGAGAGAGACGCGCGATCGATATATCTGTGCCTTGATGCCGGCTGTTCGGCTCAGGTTCGGTTCGGCTTGACTGGTCCTCTAATACCAGTTTACATAAAGAATCAAGTTTTCATCAGTGTCGATTCATAACAAAAACCTATACTGATAAATCGGGTACCTGTTTTTTTACGAACCGGCAGTGATGAGAACTCATCAGTACCGGTTCTTAGTTATATTGGGCACGCGAGAGTATTGGTGGGTGGAAAACCTTCATTAGTACTAAGTTTTAGCAAACCAGCATTGATAGAATGGCACGGATGAGATTTCTGTATTAGTGACAATATTAATTTCGTACTTGCAGAGTTGCAGGACTGTTTTTTACCATCCTGTGCTAGTGGCCTCTAAACCTTTAAGTAAAATAGCAATACAGAAGTATCGGCAAGAGTGAATATGTTTGTGGTAAATAATTTAAAATCACCATAAATGGCCATCTGCTTAAGTAGCATGTTCAGTTATTGTTTACTTAAGAAGAAGCATATCACGTATTGTTTACTTAAGAAGAAGCATATCACGTAGAGTTGTTAGATTACAATGCACAGGGTTTGTAGCTGAGTCATATGTCTCAGATGTAAAGTTGCTAGAAATATGGAGTCGCTAGAAAGTAAGATATTCTTTTCTTCAACTAATTTGGGATTAGTTGCATCCTGATCTTCGTAGTTGCTAGCTAATAAGCAGAAGTTTGTCATGTCTCCAAAACATTCACAACTTGTTTTGTTTAACTTGTATGGAACACAATGGTTCAAATTCCTACCAAACACTTGGTTAACTCCTCAACGCATATTGCAGATATCTGAACATATTTGATATGCTTGTTACCATTTTACAATACACTGTTTGACTCCTCACTGCATACGCTTGTTAACTCCTCACTTTATAGCTTACATGGGGTCCTTTATAGACTGACTTGGAGCCCTATGGAACTATTTCAAATATCATAGAAATCAATTTGATCTCCATCTCTAGTTATCATATGACGACTATTTTGTGTAGAAGAGAAATGCAGCTAGTGTCAGTTATCTTATGGTGTAGCAGCATATGTTATAGATGATTATTATGTTCTTGGAGAAAGTAACGCTGTAGAGAGTTTGAGAAGGTTCGTCACAGGTGTTGTTGAAGTTTTTGAAGATGAGTACTTGAGATCACCTAATGAGAATGATACAGCTCGATTACTTGCACTTGTGGAGGGAAGAGGGTTTCCCGGTATGCTAGGCTTCATAGATTGCATGCATTGGAAGTAGAAGAATTGCCCTTCCACATGGCAAGGTATGTACTCCGGTCACGTGCACGAGCCTACTATAATTATATAAGCCGTTGCTTCTAAGGATTTTTGGATTTGGCATGCTTTTTTTGGTCTACCTAAAGTCTCACAATGATATCAACGTGCTTTATCAGTCCCCACTGTTTATGAAGCTAGTTGAAGGCGAAACTCCTAAAATAAACTATAGCATAAATGGTCACGATTATACGATGGCATATTATCTTGCCGATGGCATATACCCATCTTGGGCCACATTTGTGAAGACGATACTAGAACCACAGGGCAATAAAAGGAAACATTTTGCCAAACCACAGGAAGCAGTAAGGAAGGATGTTGAAGGAGCCTTTAGAGTTCTACAAGCTTGGTTTGCCATTGTTCGGGGGTTAGCTCGATTGTGGGACGAAGAGACATTAGGATACATCATGAAAGTTTGTGTCATTATGCATAATTTGATTATTGAAGATGAAGGAGAAGTGGACCCAAAAGAACAGTCTGAAGATGAGGGAGAAAAGGTGAGAGTTTCCCATGATGATTCGCCTGATCCTGACGAATTTATTAAGACGCGCAAAAAAATAAGGGACAACAAAACTCACCATCAACTACAAGAAGATCTAGTGGAACACCTGTGGCAACATTATCCAGACAAATATTTAAGTATTTAGTTATACTTTTTATGAGCAACAATATTACATTGGCAAATTTTGCTACATAGCACACAAAATTTGTGTAATTTGCTGGTGGACATCACAAAAACGTGCCACAACTGAATGACACCTCCAAAAATTGGTAATTTGCCGGAGGACACCGCAACCAATATTTATTATATTCTGGTCCAATTGAAGAGAGAAATTCTTCAAAAAGATCATAATGCCACTTGGTCCACTAGCTTCTACCCTGGCGCTGGTGATGAGGACATCACTAGTACACCCACACCAATAGGACCAATCACGTGAGCAAAAGCAAGAGAATTAAAACACCAGGTGAATCTTTTCCTAAAAGATACTAATTTTAGTGAGAGTGGATTACTACCTAATGCACCAATTTTACTTGTTATCAGATTCAAAGAATAAGACAAGGGAATAAAGAGCAAGCTGGCTTGATATTTGGAGAAGAGATAATCAACTTGAATTTTGCTAGCTTGCAACATAAGTATACAATATATCATAGGCTAGATATTTTAGAGGTGAAATTGCACTTGAAGTTTGCTGCTACCTAGTTTCAAGTTCAAGCATGTAATGCACCTGGACATGTACTGTAGTGCCAACCTAGTACTGTAGCAGCCATCTGCTGTAGCACCAATATGGTACTGTAGCACCAGCGTGCTGTAGCAACTAACCTTATAAGCCTATAGAAAGGGCAGCCCACCTCTTGTGTAAACTAGATTTTGACACTTTGAAATATAGAATTCTTGTTCTAGGGTTTATGTGTGATACTACTCCACCCCCATAGAATTGGAAATTGATTTGAGTGTCTTGCTCCGTCGTTCTTGTGATTGCAAGAATCCGTTTACTCCACGTGAGAGAGTAAGCAAAAGAATCGAAGCATCTGGTTGGGTGAATCGAGTGCCGCAGGTTGCCGTAACCGAGACGGTGATTGGCGGGGTCATTCATCACATTGCACGGGTCTAGTTACCCCTCAATCCTACGCCATGAAGATCGGGCCAAACTCCGCTGTCCTGTACCAGCTGGCGTAAAGATTGAATATGATGTATGGTAGCAATGTACTTGGGGGTGATGGCAGATTGAGAATTACATAATGTGTAATTTGAAAATTTGGGGAAAAATTGAAAATTTGGAAAAGTTGCAAAATATACTCAGTCACCGCCCTAGGATTTTGAAGGGGATAGAGGGAGAGATGGTCTGGTTCAACCAAATCAAGCCAAGTAACATGTGCTAGCCCAAATTTGGCTAGAAATAATAAAATAATCGTTGCGGTGTCCTCCAACAAATTACTAGTTTTTGAAGATGTCCTTTAGCCGTGACACGTTTTTCTGATGTCCGCTAGCAAATTATACAAACTTTGAGTGTCCTGTAGCAAAATTTGCTTATTACCTTTGTTTGTGTTTAAGTTGTTCATTTTAATTTTACTAGAAAGAATATCTGTGTGTTGCAACGGGAAGATAATGCTTGGAATTGAAAAGATAGAGAGAGTGTGGTCGATATACATCTGAGAGTGAAGCAGCGTGTGTGGATTCATTGACGCTAGGGTCGTTTGACAGCACAACCGAATCAAAAGATGTATAAAGAATTACTGTTAATAATTGATATATATCTCTAATGAATTGAAATCATTGACGCTAGGGTCGTTCGATGGTCATCTAGAATAATTTGTGGGGCAATTTTTGGATGAGCCCAAAATATCAGTGAGCAACACATGTCCACACGAATGAAAAAGGAGATAACGATTGTTTTTTAGCTAAGCGTGACATTGGTTCAATTTACAGCCCTTACCAAAATAAAAAATTCCATCCAAACACGTGTGACCTGATGCAATTTTCCTTTCACCTTTAGAACTCAGAAAGTCGAAATCCATCATTTTTCTCTCGATCCCCATGACATAGAAAAAAAGAAAGGAAAAAAAGAAAGAAAGCAGAGGGGACAGGGAGAGTCGGTGAGCTGGTCTGGATCTCTGGTTGCCTCTCTCTCTTCTTCCTCTCAGTCTCTCCTCGTCCTCATTTCTCGTTCATCACCGATGTGAGGAATCGTGTGTGCAGGCATGACGACGTCTCCGCCGGAGCAGAAGAAGGGCTGATGTGCAAAGGGATCGATGGGGCGCTGGAAGAGGAGTAGAGTTGCGAGGGGGACGAAGGCAGTGACGCGAGTCGGATGACGTACGGCAGCAATGTTATTCATAGATATACATCCGTAAATCCATAAATCCCGATAGGATTATAATCCTGGGAAGTATAAAAATCTAAATATATGATTATAATGTATCTATTTAGCTTAAATATTCAAAAAGCTTTGAATAATTTTTGTTTGAAATGTTAACTTGATGCATGCAAGAAAAAGATATGTTTTTATTTACTTTCTTGGTTTCAGCGGGTTGTTCTAAATACTCCCTCTATCCCAAACAGAAGCAACACCTAGCTTCCTGTGAAAGATTTACTAAGAAGGAAGACAAATGACCAAAATACCCCTTATCAATAGAAAAGTAGTATTGGTGAGTGGGTAGGTAATGTCACGCCCTGATTTCCCTCGGGGTTTTAAAAATTATTTAATAATATATTTATAGAATTTATATTAAATTGCAATACATTTAACAAGTGAAATAAAATTTTCCTTTAATAAATTATACATGGAGGAATTTTTCCTAATTTCTCCATGTCCTAAACTACTGTTTGAATTTTCCTGAGAATTTTTAGAGCTCAAGAACTAATTTTAATAAAACAAATATCATTTCAGTGAATCATTAATGGTGAAAACATTAAATAATAATTCATCATGGCTGGGAGTATTTTTCTTGTATTCCCCTTACCAAAATACGCTAACAGGAGTTTTACTGTAATTTTTAGAGCATTGGAAGTATTTTTAATATGTCGGAATGCATTATCAGAATTAAATCCTCTCTGGGAAATCTGTTTTTTCCTTTTCCTTTCTCTTTTCCCTCTTTTTCACTTTTTCTCTCTTTCTTTTCCCTCTCGGGCCACTGGCCCACTCAGCCTTCCTCCTATCCTCACGCGCAGCCTGCCACGTCCTAGCCGCGCCTCTCCCCGTCCTCTCTCTCTGACTACTGGGGCCTGCCTGTCAGCCCGCGTGGCCTTCCCCTCTCTCCCTCCCACCAACATGTGGGGTCAGGGCCCACATGTTAGATCCGTCCCTAACCTCTGGAGGGGATCGATCCTCTTCCCCGCGGTTCGATTCCGCCTTACCCCGTCCCCGTGCACCTCCACCCTCGGTTCAACTCGCGCAGACCCAGCCTCCCCACGTCCCCCGCCCCTTTTCCCCCACTCTGCCGCGGAAACCACGCACGCACGCGCCCACGTCACGCCGCCGCCGACCTCGCCACCCCTCTGAGAAATTTGGCCGCCTCAGCCAGGATCTTCCCCGGCCGATCCTATTTAAACCCTAGTTGGCGTCCCCTCTCTCTTTCCCCCCAAATCCAGAGCTCCCCATACATCCTCCGCCACTCGCCGCTGCACTCCACTGCGCCGGATGGTCGCCAGCATCGACCATCAGGCCGCGCGCTCCGCTGCGACGTTGGCCGCCGGCGGGGCACTGCCCCGTTCGGTCTCGGCCGTCTGATCTTCCTAGGCAAATCAGGGCCATCCACACGGCGCCCGTTGCGGACGCCCGCATCCCTGCCACGTCGGCGGCTTCGCCCGCCGTGGCAGCCACGTCGGCTGCCATGTGGTGTGCTCGCGCTGGGCCATGCGTGGACCCGGTCCACCGTGCGCCTACCGCCTTGTGTCGCTGACCCATGGGCCCTGCCTGTCGGCGTCGGTCCCCGGGGTCTGCTGATGCCATAATCCGGTTTTAATGCTCAATAATTCATTAAGGTTTTATTTTTTGTATAGTAAAAATCAACGAAAACTTCTAAAATTCATAACTAATTCATACGAACTCCAAATTGGACCATTCAACTCTCAAAATTCATATAAAATTGAGCTCTACGTGTTTGTTTACTTTTCATGTACTGTTATTTGGTTTTTATTAGGGGTTTTCTCGTTTTGTGTGCCAGCGCTTAGGAATCCAACGTTTCGGAAGATCGCGATTTCGTGCATTTTGCTCAGAAGATTATTCGAAGAAGCAAGACAAGTCACACATTCAACCTTGAGCATGTTGAACCTACTTTGTTAAATACTTTACGATTTATAAATAAATTGCATGTTTTGCTAATTACATAGAATATGGGACTACCTATCTGCTTGCTTGAGACCCTATTTGATTTATATCCATTCCTTGATAACTTTGGGTGATAATTTGACTAGCTCATGTCTCATTCGATGACTTAGCTAGAGATAGGACATGCTTAGCCATGCTTAGTACCACTAGATAACTGATGGGCTAATCAGATTATTACTATTTTTGGTAATTTGATGTGCTGCAAGCTCAAGATGTTGACCATGGTAATTGGTCGTAATTAATCAACTAAAACTTGACATAATGGTGGGCTGTGGGTGTGTGGTTTTGCTGGTCGCACCCATGGCAGTTAAGGACCGGTTCGCGGGACCCCCTTGAGCAGAATCCCGTACTTACCACAAGCCAGCGTGGGCAACGGCTGAGCTTGTAGTGTAGCTCTTCCCCCTCCTAGGCACTGTTTGGTGAGGATGGGCATGAAGGAGTTGGGTCAGCTCAGGTGTTGGGTTTATCGGCTTCCGGATCCGTCGTGGCGCAAGGAGGGTAGCCTAGCTGATAGGGTGTGCCTTATCGGCAGGTGCAACCTCAGCGTGGTGTGGATGGTTGGGGAGGAGATGCATGAAAGGAACTGTCACAGTCCCTTTACGGGGTGTCATGGTGGCATACGGGTGCACAGAAACGTGCCATGGGTCTGTGTCCTGTCCTATGGGTAAAGTGGTACACCTCTGGCCAGAGTAAATCTATTCGAATAGCTATGCCCGCGGTTATGGGTGATTGGTCAAGACTCACCGTGATTAGTCTCACCCTTAATTAATAAACATGACATAATGGAACTGGTATAGTTCAGGTGGATGGGTTGGGCCTGTTCAACGTGGTGTAACGATGTTCAGTGGAGATTAATCTTGACTTAATTAATGAATTGTTTTACTGTTTTAAATGCAAATATTTGCAACTGTCTTTATGCAAATGAGCCACCAACCTCTCTTGAAATCCCGTGCACGAATGCATCATTGGTGTGGCTTGCTAAGTATGGTGGGTGGTACTCAGTCTTGCTATGGATCCCCCTCTTCAAAAGTGAAGACCTTTTGTGCTGAAGTAGAGTTTAGAAGACCTTGGCTTATACCCGAGTTGAGCTTGCCTGTGGAGTGGAGCTGAAGCCTCGCTAGAATCGCCTTTCCGCTGCTGTTTTCTTCCGTATGAGGACTAAGTTCCTCTTATGTAAGTATTTATGCTTAATTTACATTTGGATCTTGTGGGGGCAACGCCCACCATGTGCATATAGTACCCGATCCCTGGATCAGTAGTCGGATACACACATAGTCATCGGTGATACAAACTCAGAGTACATTAAATACATAATCAGAGTACTTATATATTACATAACAAAGGGGGAGATACAAACAGAGGTTGCCATCCAGGACAGGCCCCAGATGAACAACGGCAAGAACAGGGTAAACTAGCGAGATACAGCGCAGACAGGGTGGCAGTAGGGAAAACTACTCGGTGATGGAACTCAACGATACCACAGGCTTGGCTGGGAACTAGGCTCAAAACCTCAGAAGTCCTCGTAGTCAGCTTGATCTTGGAAGAACTCGGCAACAGTCGGGTCTTCGTCTTCTTCTCCAAAACCTACTATAATATATGAACAAGGTGAGTACTTTCGTACTTAGCAAGCCGGGAAAAGGTGCCATGTCGGCTAGACAAGGGGGGCTAAGAGTCTCATTTGCGAAAACAGCTTTTAGAAACATTTTGCTTGTCAAAATGCTAGTGTGTCCAATTTTTAGTTGTCGGAAAGAGGCTCACGCCTCGATCCATTCCGCAAGTTGCTTTTCAACAACTCGCCACTTAATGAATCATATATTTCCATTTTCATCTTCTGGTGATAAACCGAGTAACATAGTAACTCGACTATCACACGAGTGGCTCCGACCACTCCTCAGGTCTGTTACTTTTTCTGAGTGGCTCCGACCACTCCTCAGGTCTGTTGTTCCGAATGGCTCCAACCACTCATTGACCCTGAGACTCAGCTACAACCAAATCTCAGCTATCTCTTTTAGCAATTCCGGCTAAAACCGGTTATATTCGCTACACTGGCTACAACCAGTTAGCTCAATCTTGCTGCCCTGGCTACAACCCGGGAGCCTGCTCTTTATCGTCTTCTGGCTACAACCCGAAGACTTTTCTCCTGTTAACTTTTCACACACTTGTTTATGGTGCTTTAACACCCCGGGTCACACAGTCCCGTTTCTGGCCACACAGGCCTTCCGTTTGCTTACTCGGCAAACTCTGGTCACGATTCCCTTCCCATCAATCACTTTCACAAACCACTAGCAAACAAATCTACGCTATGGGAATCACCTTACATTGCCCTTAACCGTGGGCACGGCTGTTCGAACAGTTCGGCTAAACTCTGCAGAGGGTGTACGCTTTACCCATCCGACACGAAACTTACATCGAGTATGGCCGGTACCGGAAGTTCGTGATAAGGCCATTTCCAAAGCCAGTCTAGGGTTATCCAATGCCAGCAGAAGGATCCACATAGGATCAATGCTTCAGGTCGGCTCCAACCACCGTCAGCACTAGGGCTCACAAGCTACAACTCCAATGAGTCAACTCTAGTCGGCACCAAACTTCCCTAAACCTACAATTTACTCGGTCAGGGGCATCCCATACTACCCGTATGGTCATACTGTAAAATGCTCGGATGCAATTCCCAAAGGAAACAGTCCTTATCGATAATACATAGCCAGGCCACACAGGCACTGCCTCTGTACATCAAGGCTTTCACAAACTTTCATTTATTTCACAAACATGCCGATACGCAGAGTACCAGGTTTTCAAACAGTTGAGCAAAAACCACTGTTTCCCAACGACAAAACAATCGTTGCAGGGCTAAGCCATTCTACTCGGCATTTGTATCCGTAGATAGGATGCCAACGTGCCATTTGTGGGGCTATCAAAGGAGAAGTTCATCAATATCCTACCAAAATAAGTGCGACTACTGGGTAGGTCCGTCGGTTGCGCTTGCAAACCGAGGCCAAACAATTTGAAGTGTAAACTAAGCATGCATATTTTGCAAACAACATAATTTTACACATATAGGAGACAATATGGTCAAAGGGGCTTGCCTTGTTCCAAAGAAGGATCTTCCTCGACGAAGACGGCTTCTGGATCGTCCTCCAGTTCAGGATCTAAACATGCAGAAAAGATAAACACTAATAAGCCGGAAAGAGGTAAAACACTTAGGAAAAGAACATCGCGGTAGTCGGCTGTAGAAAGGTAGAGGTCGGCTGAGGATGGATGGTAGCCGAATGAAGGTTTAGCTTGCAGATGGGGTAACAAGGCTCACCGGAAGAACACAGGGGCGACAAGCGGCGGCGATGGAGCTCGGGAGCAGAAACGGTTGGGTTACAATACAAGGGAAGGAAGAAGCATGGATGGCTTTATATAGCCGGCGCGCGAGGCAAGGGCGCGGTGACGCAGGGTGATAGATAGAGAAAATGAGTCATGATAAGTTGTCAAGGCGATGCGACGTCAAGGCAGGGATTGACTTAGAGATTGGGCGTGGCCGGTGGAGTTGGTAGACACTGTAGCGGCGATGAGACACTCAGGTCGTGGCAAGGACGGGTTGGTGGAACTTGCTGACAGAGCTTCTGACTAACCATTGGTCAAAGCGATGAAGCGGGTTATTGTCCATTGGTCCGAACTGGGCTGCGGGCAAGTGAAGGTTGGTTACATCACCACTTCGGTAGTCGGCGTCCAACGGGAGTGGCGCAACTTGATGAGGCGATGAGACGGCGCGACTGATGATAAGGCAGAGCGACGTGTGCTGACCAGATTGGGGCAGGTCAGGGAAAAGATGATGGTAAAGCTGTCGTCAGAGATTAGACACCGGGAAAAATTTTCCCGCCAGTCCGGCGCTGCTACGAAACAGACCGAGTGGACAGGGCAGTCGGGAGGGCAAAACAGCACGGGCTAACAAGGTAGTCGGCGATTGCAAGGGCTTACTTGGTGGCAAAGGTGGCCGAGTGGACAAAGGTAAAGGGCAAGATTTAGGAACTGAGTAGGAATCTACTCGGTACAAGGGGAAACGGCAGTTGGCTGGCCAGGGAGAGAAAAACTGGGGCACAGCTGTTGACGCCGAAAATCGCCGAGGACCTGGTCCGGCGTCTGGGTGATACGCGAAGGCCTGGTAGATTTGCTTCACTCCAGTACAGGTCCTAAAGTTTGAGATTCGTAGGCGTGCCAGTCAATTTGACCCTGTAATTGACAAGGAGGAAAATGTTAGATCAATGAGCCAATCGGCTGGAAGCCGATCTAGACTCGTTTCATCAGCCGATGGCCGATGCGCACTGTAGCACTTATACATCGTCTTAAAACCGATGACGGCAAGGGCAATAACATAATAATAAACAAATATCGTGCTAGCCGATTACTGAAGGGATACTCGAAAACCGGCTATAAACTTGATAAAATAAGCAAGTAGGATGCATAAATAAATCAAATAAATCCTAGCTGATCATAGTTTAGTGTTACTGGTGTTGTCATGAAGATATGCCTGTGCCCGGGCCCTTGTTTATATCGGCTCCCGGGGTCTTCGTTCGCTGTCCGAGCCCATACACTGGTCCTTTCCCAAGCTCGTGCCCGGGCCCTCACCTGGGGTTGTGCCCGGGAACCTGATTGTACTTGTACTTGGATCGGTAGAATAAACCCATCGGCTAGTCCTTAGCCGATTGTAATAATAATACGGACCAGAACATATAATAAAGTATGCAATAACATAAATGATAAATAATTGGCAAGCTGGCCGACTACTGAGCAGAGCGAGTATAGAATAAGACAATGAATAAATATAGTCGGCTTTAACAGATAACTTATCGGCTAAGCACTCCGATAACACCATCGCACAATACCATCGGCTCATCAAGAGTAAAGCTATTATCGTTGGTCTAGTAGATCGGACCCAACCGTTGCAGCACAGACCAATAATGATAACAGTACCTCAATGGGCCGATAGATATGATGCGACCGTGATGAAAATAACTTACCGGCTATGCACTCCGATAAAACACCTGCACACAACGCATCGGCCTAGCAGGATCGACTTATCACTAGCGGTTCAGTAGGTCGGACCGAACCGATGTAGCACGAACCGATGATAAATCGCTCCCGGTAAGCCGATACGATCTATGCACGCGTGATGTGATATACCTAATCAATCTATGAGGTCAAACTGAACTGATGCAGCCATAGATAAAGTAAATATATCGTGGTAAGCCGACTACCATAAACCGACTAGAATATCGGACCTAACCGAGGAAGTCCTAGCCGATTGGTAGCCGGGGTGACGAGACTTACCCTCTCGCAGGAGTTCGGACCTAACCGATGCAGCCCGGCTCGAGAGGCAGGATCCCGTCGAAAGGGTGGCGATGCGCCGAATTTTGATTGATCTGTTTGATGATTTACAAGGCACCCGGGCATACGTATATATACCCCGAGTTGACATAGTCCTGATAGGACACGATATATGATTTCCTATCTATAATAGAAAACGCTAACTAATCCTGACCGGACACGAGGTCAGGTTTCCTAAAAAAGACAAATCTTTTCCTAATAAACACAGTAATTAACTGCCACGCGCGGTCTTCATGGCTCTTTCTCGGACCCGGCCCGCTCCTTGAACCAATTTCTGTTAACCAACTACAATCGTTCCCTTGACCGAATCTGATACAAGGCCTTACCAAATTTTGGCGTTAACACATGCCCCCCAATTTTGGAGTTCTCCAATAGGACTTCGAAATTCTTTCATTTTGGGCCTCCAGATTTCTCCCATACCGAGGCAGCCCAAGATAGCCCACTTGCCATAAATGTTTGAAACAGTGCCAACGGCCTCGATTCCCGCTCGGTTGTCATACCTCTATAAAAACGCTTCGTCTTCTTGCCTTTTTTATGCTTTCACATCACCAGAGCACCACCGCTTCATCTTCCACATCTTCACCAAGCTCCAGCGAATCCAGACGAATCGTCGCAAGTTTCCCCTCTGGACGTTGATCCCTGCATCATCTTCCACTCCTGTGATGGCATCGGCATCTGCAGTTCCTGAGGTAATCTTCTCATCCGATTATTTTCCCCCGATCTACAGCCCATGCGAATCCGATCTGCTATGTTCTTCACCTGTTCTTCGTCGTGTTCTTGTTTACTGTAGCATCTTAGAGCCCAGATCTTGATTCCGGCCGCCGATTACCCCAGCTTTTTCTATCATGGCCCCATGGGCAGTGAAGATCCCACCGATTTCATCAGTGCCGAAACCCAACGCGCTCCCTTCAAGAACTCGACTATGTTGGTCAGTGACTGGACCAACAGCTTCAGATCATGGCCGAGTAAGCTGTCCGGGTGGAGAGATTGGTACCTCAGAGTATCGGCCGTGAAGAGAACTCTTTGGGATGAATCACACATCGGCCACTGCATTAATCTCTCCCTGGCTGATATGGAAAGAAATGAATCCCTGCTTGCATCAGCCTCATACTTCTGGTCCGATGCTCTCAATGCCTTTCTGTTTGGGCATGGGCCTATGACCCCCACCTTGCTGGATGTGACTATGCTCACATGTCTTGACACAACAAGCTACATCGACCCCTTCAAGCTTCGCTTCAAACCTACGCATCGGCTCCAGGCAAAGAATATCGGCGGCTGGTCCAGGTACATATCTCTTCATAACAAGGGAACCGGACCGGTTGATGATCGGGAGCACGTCGCTTTTCTGAACTTGTGGTTGGAACGGTTCGTCTTTGGTGGTGCAACCCTCGGTCCGACGACCAACATGCAATGCCTGGCAGAGTGCTTGGCCGATAGGAAACAAATTCCGTTGGGACACTATCTCCTTGGCGCCACCTACCAGCTGCTTCATCAGGTAGCAACTAAACTATCGGCCGGCCAGCCTGTCGGCCATATTGGGGGCCCTTGGTGGTTTGTTCAGCTCTGGCTCAATATCTATACCTCCAAGGCTATCCCAGAAACCTCTCTCCTCAAGCAATCCTTCCCGGCCGATCACCCAGAAGATCAAGACCCTGTTTACCGCCGATGCATCTCTATGGGCGAAGCTGCATCGGCCCTTTCTGGTGGCAAGATAACCCCTGCTGAAGTTAGTCAGTGGTTCAAGGGGTTTTATTACGGCTTTACCAGGGATGCCACTCTTTGGTTTGCGTACAACGACGCATCATCATTCGAGATGCCCTCCAACTTTGATCCACTCAAAGCTCTGAATGATGATAAGTCTAAAGCTATATTCCTATCGGCTATCAGTCCTTGTCTGCTGCCAACCGGCTTTTCTCTGGGCCGAACTCAGCCATCATATGAGTTCTATCATCCATCAGTCGGCTCTCGCCAATTTGGCCTTGGTCAGCTCCCGATAGGCCTATTCTTTATCGACAAACTCCAAGCCCGGGGCACGGTCAGCAGCGCCCTGGAATATGATCGGCTGCGGTCTTTGACAGACTCCCTCCTGCTAGGCGCCGCCACCGAGGTGTTCATCTGCACTGCCAACACCAAGCTCTTTGTCCGATGGTGGTCAGAATGGAAGAAACATCTGTTCTGCTTAGCACTCGCCTGTTACTGCTCCCGTCTGGACGCCGACTATGTTGAATCCGAAGACGAGGTAACACCTGCAATCTTTAATCGCCTTCTTCAACCAACTCTCATCTCCAATTTTGCAGGCTGCTAGCGTCGAACCCCCAAGAACAAGCAACAGCGGTCGGCCGATCCAGTATCAACCTCCATCGGCCACTCCAAACCTGGGGCGCGACGCTCCGACTCCATCGGCTCTCCTTAAGGCACCTCGGCCGATGGGACAAAAGCGGAAGAAATTAGCGCATCGCCCCTCCCTGAAAGAAGCAGAAAACCAATGCCGATGTTGCTGCCAACGCCCATCCTTCTCCTCAAACCACATCAGCTCCTTCGTCCCCTCAGGTATGCGCCAAGCCTCATTATTATTATTATCCACTTATTTTATCTTACCAAATCCTTTTTCAGCTTGAATCATCGGCTCCAGAACCTCACCATCCCTCTGACGTCCCTCCAAGCGTTGAGCCGATGACTTCTCCAGCTGCTCCTCTCTCAGCACCAAGTCCTCAGGTTGCTGATGATACTGTCCCTACTCCATCGGCTGACATCGGCCCCCTCGAAGAACAGCCCATTCATCCTCCCGAAGCCGATGTCACTCAAGCTACTGATGTCCTTCCTCAGGTAACCTTTTTATGCTCAAATTTTGCTTCTAATCTTTTTATTGATCGCTTCACCGATGTCAACCTTGCAGTCCTTAGCCGATCTGTTCTCCTTTGACATCGGCAAGTACCTAGAAGTAGAAGAATCCACAGCCACCAGCGCAACGACCAAACCATCCTTCCCAGCCAACGTACGTGAATATCTGACGAGCATCCTCAGTCGGCTAGAAAACCCAATCGACGCACTGGTAGAAGACTGCGGGCCAATCCGGGCAAGATTCGCAGATATTGAACACCACCTGCCCGAAGAACTTATTGATGCATTGACCCCTGCAGCATATCTGGAGTCTCACAGGTTCAAACTCATCAAGCTTAGGCAACGTATAGCCGATCGTGCTGACCAACAGAAGACTACCGAAGACATCCAAGCCGATCGGCTATTAGCCCAAGCAGAGAAGAAAAAACTTGATGATATGGCCGCTGCCCCCCAAGAGCTCCAACCTAAGTTAGACCAGCTGAAGAAAAAGGAGGCCGATTTGCTGGCAGAACTTGAAAGAGTTCGTAAGGACCTTATAGCAACAGAATCCCAGCTAATCGGCCTACCGCAAGCCATCCAAGACCAAGAGGCCAAGGTTGCAGCGACAGTGCGTCAAGTCATTCATCGGACCTCCGATGAAGATGACATCCGTGCTATCAATGAGATTGATCAGATTCGCCTGCGCGCAATTGAAGTGATCCAAAAATTCTTGTAAATCTTAAACCTTTGTAACTGACGATCTTCTGGAACATGCCGACCATCCCTCTGCTGTCATATAACCTGATCGGCTCTGCTACTTATCTCTTTCAACCTTGATAATTTTTTGCTTGTTTTGATCTAAAGGCGATATCGATTGATATCGGCTGTCTTTAGGCGATGTAGAAAAACATCGGCTTTCCGAATTACTTAGAAATCGGTCACACTTAACCGATTCAAGAATCAATCCACACGCTAGGGTAATACTTCTTGAGATATTTTCCGTTAAGCGCTTTAGCAAATTCTGTCCCATCGAGATCTTCTAATATATAAGCATTACCAGGCACACAACGATTAATCCGATAGGGCCCTTCCCAATTAGGCGACCACTTCCCGAACTTATTATCTCTAGACCCGATCGGCAAAATCAACTTCCACACAAGATCTCCCTCGGCAAACGACTTATTCACCACCCTTTTGTTGTAATGCCGAGCTGCCCTAGCCTTATTTTCCTTGATCCTTTCCAACGCTCTTAACCGATTCTGAGCCAAATCTTCAAGTTCATCTGTCATCAAACTATAATAATCATCGGCTGTCAACTGATTCTGCAAAGAAATTCTCCTAGAGCCGATGTTAGTCTCCCATGGTAAAACTGCCTCATGTCCATATACTAACTGACACGGCGGCACCCGAGTAGATCCATGACATGCCATCCGATAGGCCCATAGTGAATCGGCTAATGTAGTATGCCATCGCCGTGGCTGCTCATCAATTTTCCGCTTAATCAATTTGATCAGACTCTTGTTAGAAGCTTCTGCTTGTCCATTAGCCTGAGCGTAATAAGGCGACGAATTTAATAGCTTGATTCCCATACTGGCAGCAAATTGTTGAAACTCATCCAGACACAAAGATGGACCCCTGATCAGTAGTTATCGTCTGAGGAATCCCAAACCGATAAATAATATGATCCTTTACAAACTCGATCGCTTCCTTGGACGTAACTTTCTTCAAAGGAATCGCTTCTACCCACTTGGTAAAATAATCTGTCGCCGCCAATATAAACTTATGTCCCTTACTTGATGGAGGAAAAACCTGGCCGATCATATCAATTCCCAACCTCTGAACGGCCACGGTTTGATGATAGGATTCATAGCCGATGCTGGTGCCCGCTGTATATTTCCAAACTTCTGACAATCTCGACATCCTTTATAATACCTAAAGCAATCTTCCAGCATTGTCGGCCAAAAAATACCCTACTCTCCTCAAACCACTTCATCTTATGAGCCGATTGATGAGTCCCACAGATGCCTTCATGTACTTCACACATAACCACTTTGGCCTTTCCAAATCCAGGCATCTAAGCAGAACTCCCTCAAACGTCCGATAATACAACTCCCCATCAAGTAGCACATACTTAGTAGCTTTATACCGAATCTTCCTGGAAACGGACTGCGACGGGTTTCGCAAGTAGTCAACTATCTCCTTTCTCCAGTCATCGGCCTTGTCCTGGACATCAATATCGGCTATCTCAACCTCAACCTGTCTATTCAACCGATATCCTGAAGCAATTTGTGCAAGATCATTGGCTTCTAAATTCTGCTCCCTGGGAATATGATCTATTGACACCATCTTGAAATCTTTCAATAAATCCATACATTCTTCATGATATGACCTCAAAACATCATCTTTGCACTCATACTCTCCAGATAACTGCTTGATCACCAACAAAGAATCACCAATAACCTCTATGATATCGGCTCCGATCTCCTTCAAAAGTTGAAGCCCTTTTAGCACCGCCTCGTACTCTGCTTGATTATTAGTCCGATAAGGCTTAATCGTAAAAGCAAACTCAAAGCTTGCCCCCCGAGGCAATACAATAACTAAACCGATACCAGATCCGTGCTTGCAAACCGATCCATCAAAAAATAAAGTCCATGGGATCGGCTCCGCATAATCTTCGTGAGACCCTCTGTGCTGTACAATAAAATCGGCCACTGCTTGTCCCTTAATCGCCTTAGCCGATTCATACCTCAAGTCAAACTCTGTCAAAACAAAAATCCACTTGCCAACTCGCCCTTTCAAGACCGGAGCCGACAACATATATTTGACCACATCGGCCTGGCAAACTACTGTACACTCAGCCGATAGGATGTAATGCCTCAACTTTGTACACGAGAAATATAAACATAAGCATAACTTCTCCACCGCAGGATATCTCGTCTCAGCATCCAGAAGTCTCCTACTTAGATAGAACACAACTCGCTCTTTGCTTTCAAATTCTTGGATCAAAACAGAGCCGATGGACCTCTCATCGGCCGACAAGTATAACCTGAACGGCACTCCTTTCTGCGGGCAGGAATCAAAACAGGTGGGGAACTAAGATAATTCTTTGATCTCGTCGAACGCCTTCTGCTGCGCTGCCCCCCACACAAATTCTTGATCGGCCTTCAACTTTAATAACGGTGTGAAAGACTCAATTCTTCCTGATAAATTTGATATAAATCTCCTCACAAAATTAACCTTGCGATCAACGATTGCAAACTCTGTCTTATTGCTTGGTGGCTCTGTAGTCTTAATGGCTCTGATACTTCGCTTGACTAACTTCAATCCCCTCGCTCATGAACCATAAAACCCAAAAATTGCCCAGCCGATACACCAAAAGCGCAGTTATTGGGATTCATCCTCAGTCCGTATTTCTTGGCCCTCTCCAGCACTCTTCGTAAATCGGCTACATGGCTTTCCCTCACTTTTTAGACTTAACACCACATCATCAATGTAGATTTCCACCAACAAGCCGATGAGATCATGGAAATATATAATTCATCGCTCTTTGATAAGTCGCACCGGCACTCTTTAATCCAAAAGTCATTACTACCCACTCATACAAGCCGATAGCTCCAGGACATCGAAACGCAGTCTTGTGTAATATCCTCGTTCGGCCATAAAAAAAATCTGATTGTATCCTGCATGCGCGTCCATGAAGCTGATATCTTGTGACCTGGAGGCTGCATCCACCAGCAGATCCGCTATCAGGCATGGGTATTCATCCTCGCAGGCGCTGGGGTAGCTTGTATTCAGATCCCGGAAATCAATACATAATCCTCAAGGATTTCCCATTTTTCTTCTCCACCGGGACGAGATATTAGAAACCCACTCAGCGTATCGGCACGATGGTCTTATGAATTTGGCATCATATAACCTTGTGATCTCCGCCTTGATCGGCTCATATAATTCTGCCTTGAACCTTCTTAGAGCCTGCTTGACGGTGGCCGATACCGCGGGTGCATGGGGCCCGGTTTGATAGGCAGCGATGTTCAACAATCTGATCGGCTCAGTCCTGGCATCTCATTACTCCCAGGCAAAACAATCTCCTGATGTTCCTTCAGCATGCTATCAATTCCTTCGTAGCTCAGGACCTAATTTTTTGCTTATGTACGTCGGCCTTGGCCTATCTCCTGGTCCAATATCGATCTCTTCCAAATCATCAGCCGACGTAAATCCTCGCCCCAATTTCCCTCGAAGTCTTCAATGGAGCCCATCAGAGTAACAATTCGGAGCCGATCTTGCTGGATCAGCTGTATCCCCTGGCTAGTAACCTTCGCAGGTAAATCTCCTTCCCATACTTTTCCGGATAGGCAGTCAACACCATCGGCTTCCCAGACTGGTAGATCGGGTCATAGCAATATTGTCGAGCCGATCTGCCAAGCCACCACCTCGACTTGATCTCCCTCCATGTATTAGACATATGATGCATTGCGAAGGCACGCAACAGTTCGCGTAATCACATGTCCCCTGCCGAGAAGCCAAACTATATGACCCCTTTCCGTCAATGAACAAAACGTGGTTGGGTAATGTCTTATTCCCACTGTCAGCTCCACGTTTAATACGCCTTTCGCTTCTGATGAATTCCCACCGAAGTCATTTAATACCATATTTGTCTTGATCAGATCTTCGGCAGTCTTCCCCAATTCCGGAACAGTAGTAGGCATGAGAATTTAAGCCGCTGCTCCTCCATCAACCAACATGCTTTGTCATGGCCTTCCGTTTACGTAGCCCTTGATGTATAATGGCTTCAGGTGCCGATGCTCTGACTCCTCGGGTTTATCAAATGTAGCTGGTCAGGTCGCAAGTGTCAGCTGAGCGAAAACCTCCTTCTCCACCCTCCTCGTTCTGACGAGAACGCTCTGTATTCTCTACGCAGAAAGAAAAGAGAAGCCATTGTTCACTGGAGCCGATTCGTTCTTCATGCGTCCTTCCTCTTCACATGCCAGACTTGTTTGGTCCTCTTGAAACGTATGATCGGTTCCTCTGATCTTGGCGCCTAGCTCTTCTTTTTTGCTCTCGGTATCGTAAACCGTTGCGCCTTCTCTTCTGATTCTTCGTGAATTATGCCGCTAGGACACCACTGAGGATTCTGGACTGTTTTTACGTATTTACTCTTCATCCTCTTCAAAGAACTCTCATGGATCGGCCCCAATCGGCTATGAACTGGATAGCTTTTTTCCCAAGGCCGACCGATTCCCGAAAACACTCTACTGGCGATCATGCGATTCCCTGCATACTGACTCAGGGGCAATTTTCAGCTGACGACAGTCTCATTTCCTTTTATCCCAGCAGAATCGGTAAACGGGCAAATTCCCAATGCGATTATAATGTCTTGGTTCACCCTTCTGTTCATCGTACTTGAGTACTTCTCTATCATGCCGATGAAGTAATCCTTGATTTACTCTGACTTATTCCTTGCCTCATCGGCTTGAGTCCTGGATTGATGACCCCGCATAGACATGTTACAGGGGAACGGGTGCCCATCTATTTCATTGGCTTTTGCTTCAAATTTGATTCGTCCTTGCTCAACAGCAACTGAATTTGTTGCCCCGAAAACCTTGCACTCGTTAGTATGGTGCGATATCGCTTGTGCCACTTGCAATTTTCTTCTTCTTTAAGTTCTTCGGCTGATGGAATCACGTGGTTTGGCGGCAATTGTATTTGCTTTTCCTGTAACAACCAAGATCAAAGATCTTATCGGGGCTTTACTTATATCGAAATCATACCGTTCCTCTTTTGCCGATGTCTTTGACCCATGGCATGATACTGACTTCTTGTTCCTGACCCACTCCGCTAATCCAACCTCAGCATCGGATTCCTCATCATCTGAGCTTTGATGAATAACCTGAACCTGAGCAACCCTCCTCTGGTATTTGTCTTTTTCGTCCGCTTGAAATCAGCTTTTCGATGAGGCCGATACCTTCATATACTAGGTTTGACAAGGATTTCGAACTCTTGAAGATGAAAACCTCTCTGTTGCATTGGCGCCAAGAGCCCCTGAAACAGATCGGCAAGTTTGCCCTCGCTCAGTTTAAACTATACAGCCGGTGTCTGACTATCCCAAAATCGGCTGAATGTATTCGGAAGTACTGTTTCATGCGTGGTCGTTGCCTAACTGATGTCAAATCTTGACAGTCTCAAACTCTCATTGAATTCCAACGAGAAAGAAATATTTTGGAAACTGTTTCCGAGATCGGCCCACCAACAGAAGTTCGGGGGCTGTTGGTAATGAGAGGAAGAACCATGTATAAAAGCCGATCCAGATATGATAGGGGAAAAACCTAACCTGAGGGCCTCTTCAGGCCGATGCCTCCCGACTGCGCCAGGAATCGGCTGACATGTTCGTACTGGAGTGTTGTCCGTGCCCTGAAAACTGTAGAAAATCCGTGGACCTGTATCGTGTGTAAGTAACCCTGTCAACCATCAGGATTGGGTGCAACATGAACGCTTGCCTCCTTGGCTTTGACCCGACTGCTCCCTGTACTATCTCATCGACCGTGCGGACAAGTCTTCTTCTCTCGCATTCTCCGTTGATATGCTCGATACTGTCTTCGCCGGGGTTGCTCCGATTCTGTCTGTGATACTCCCTCTTGTAGGTTACCTGATCGGCTCCTCCGTCCTGGATGTTCTGCTGATATCCCCCATTAATAATAGATCGGGTGATATAGAGGATATCCTGTTGCCCCCCAGCCTGGTTCTGCAAGCGAACAAGTTTCTGGTACTCCTTGCTGATTTTAATTAACTTGCCTCGGCTTATCTTCGTGTGGAGAAAAACAGGACCCGAGTTGGTTCTTGGGGCAATCGATCATCAACAGTTCTTCTTGATAAGATTATGCAAATGTATTTCTAGGACCCCGACTGATTGATGAGGCGTGTGTACAGCCTCATTGACCATTCTCCATAAAGGCTTGATTGTGACTCTCGGTGTGTTGCGGCTCGATCTCCTACCAGTTGGTTTTGAAACTGTGACTTCTGAATGGCTTGCTTGTATACTGAAGGATTAAGCACAGCTTCTGGAAATTTGTCATGGTCGTTCAACTGTGTTTTGCTTTCAATCAATCTTCCATGGTGACCGGAATTACGTTGTCCGTCTTGACTTCTGGTCCCGCATGTTGAAAATCTTCATTGAAATGTGGTCGTTGGAATTTTTGGGGTGAAAACTTCTGTCCCACCCGGGTGCCAAAAAGCGTGTTGACACGAAAATCGCGGAGGACCAGTCGGCGTCTGGTGACCGCGAAGTGCCTGGAGATTTGCCTTCACTTCCAGTGCAGGTCCCTAAAGTTTGAGTTCGTAAGGCGTTTGCCAGTCAATTTACATGTAATTGACAAGGAGGAATAATGTAGATCAATGAGCCAATCAGGGGAAGCCGATCTAGATCGTTTCATCACGATGGCCGATGCGCACTGTAGCACTTATACATCGTCTTAAAACCGTGACGGCAAGGCAAGGAACATAATAATAAACAAATATCGTCTAGCATCTCTCTCTGT
>RYFJ01004005.1:0-36355 GCA_003991445.1 Oryza meyeriana var. granulata
GTGCTGACGACCAGGGCAACTCGTCTGTCGGACTGGCATTGGTGTCAGAGCCTGATAGGGGCTGGCAGCGGCCGAATAGCTTCCTGGACACGCACTTCGGGAAGGGCCTTCGATTGCTGACTAATTATAGGGCTACTCCTCACGGATCCCGTGGTTTGCCCGGAGGTTTTAAGCTGCGAAGAGGAAGTACTCGGCTGGGGTGAGAAGCAGCATATTGCAAACTCATCAGGTCCTCATTACCTGGTCCTCTGCGTGTCTACAATAACTCGAATGCATTATATCCTTTAATGAATTGTTTCATTTTTGGGGTGTTGACTGGATCGAGGATATTGTTTATTTGCAGCTGACTTGTTCCACTCAGTTGCATAGCAACAGATTCTCTACCACAGCTAAATCTGATTGCAGGTGATATAAGGGCCTTGGAGATCTCAAAAATATGACAAGAAGAAAGGGACTTCAATCTCCAACCACAAGCTGCAATGTCGATGAGCTGCCAATCATCTCCTCCCACACCGAGCCAGCACTGCCTCGACGATGCTTGCGTCATTGTACCGTCGCCAAAGCCGAGCTCCTCCTTGGCTCCCATTGCCATGGTTCTTTTCTGTACCTGAAGTACGCCGAATCGGTGCCTCGCCTCTCTGAAGCTCCCCGTGGTCCGTGCCTGCGTCGGCAGCCATGGCCATCAGCCGCGGCTTCACCTGAGGCTGCGCTACGGTGACAGAGTGATGGGCTGGTGACGGCGGCGCGACGCGAGGTGCCGGCTCGGTGGTGGTGAGGCGGCGAGAGGCTGGACCATGCGTGGATGGTGTAGGGAGGAAGGATCGTTCCGAGGCGATGCGTATCAGAGGTGTGAGGCCTCTGATGGCCATGTGCTTGTTGAGATTGGAAAGAAGAAATCCTGCTGATCATCATCTAATACGATCCGCTTCAGTTTCTTTCTCAGTTAGATTCTAAGTTTGAACTTGAAACTTTACTATCAAATGTTTTCTTTGGAAAAACTTACTATCTAATGTCTTAGATCATAGACAATGTATAAGAAAACAGTGACAAATGGAGAATGAATTTCACTTTAAGGACCAATACAAAATGCTCTTTATTTTGGGAACGAATTCCCTAATACACACAAGTTTTCTAGTGCACAACAAAGTAACAATATCATAAAAATTCTAAAAAAAATTATACATGTTACTTTCCAAATAAATAACTATACCTATATATAAAGCTTATCCTCAAATCACAATTTATACTCTTAAAACTGTTAGAATTTTTTTTTGACAACTAATTATAATGAATTTGAAGGTGTAAAACTATTGAAGTACATGTACAAAATTTTCTAGAAAATTTTTGTGATATTTGTTATTTGATATACGGTGTGGCGTAACGAAAGCTTAAAATCTATAAGATATATTCTCCTTTATTTTTTTTCCCCTGAAAATAAATAATACAGTATTTTTTATTTTCCCTGAAAACACTACTATATGAGAAGGCTGAATAAGTTTTTTAGACGATAGACGTACGGTTGTTTCATATGATCTAAACAATTTTGTAATTTTGACAGGCCTTGTAAATGCTGATGAAAGATCTTCTATCGAAACAAAAAGTACGGAAAGGAGGCAACGGATGCGCAAATCGAGGATTTGTGAGGGTTTTACAACTTGACAAAAATGGAATCCCAAAAATCTTAAAATTTTGAACCGGTCTGAAAGTCGATCTCGAGGGGTATTCCAATGGCTTTTAAGAAATTTAATTTTGAAATTAAAATTCGATCAAAATTGGTTGAAATTTCTTAGGTTTGACATCTCGATGGGGTCAAAATTCCCAACGAATATATCGTCAACCTGAGAAAGTACGCGTTATGTTCCGACGTATACACTTCACCACTAGAAGGTGAAGATTTGATGTTCTTCCCAATACGTAATGAAGAGGGCCCACGAGTTCACTCTCCGCGCCTCCTCCCTTAAACCCTCGTCAAAACCGCTGCTTCACGAGAATGATTTCCATTTCTACTAGAGATGTCTCAAATGGGCCATGCCCGTCGGCGGCCCGGGCACGCTACAGGTACATGCCCGGGCCCGTGCTGTGCCTGGGCCGTAGTGGCTGCTACGGGGCGGCCCGGCACGGCACGCATGCGGGCACGGCCGGTACGGCCGCCCGGAGGGCGTGGGGCGGAGCCGCGCCGCCTGGCAGGCGTCTGCGGCCTGCTGGAGGCCGAGGCAGGCGTCGGCGGCCAGGCCGGGGAGGCATCAACCGGGAGGAGAGGCGGGCTCGCCGGGAGGGGCGGCGGGAGGCGAGGAGGGCGGCGGAGGCCTGAGGCCAGCGGGAGGGCGCGCAGAGGAAGAGGTGCGGCGGCGCCGAGGCGAGGACCGCTGCCTGCTCCCAACCGGCCTCGGGCCTCAGCCTCCTCACCTCCTCCGCCCGCTCCCTCTCCCTCCTGCCGCCTCCGCCGGCCTCGGGATAGGGGGTTGTAAGGAAGTCAGTCGGATTGGTGCCTCGGGATCTCTTAGGATATAGTGTCTCCGACTTCCTTGCTGTATTGCCGCTTTTTGTGGATTGCACGGCTGATTGCGGTCTTTTATCTTTATCTCACGCTTAGACAATTCTGTTCGAGTGGCATTGCTTCCGTATGCGGTCACCCCGGGCCCTGGCGCTCCCCCGTTGCCCCTCCGACCCTTCCTCATTGCAGTATCTCGCTGTCGCCCGCGAGTTGCTCATCCTCCAGTGGAGAGATCCCGAGTGTTTTGCTCCTTGCTCCCTTATTTAGTCCGACCTGTGCCTCTCTTCTTCCAGTCTCACCTTTTCCTGTTAACCCGCGGCCGGTGGGCCCTATGCAGCGCCTTCTGGACATCGTGATAGTGTGCCCGCTCGGCCTATTAGGTGTGCTCCCCTGACTCTTGGGTAGTTTCCATTGGAACCCATTACCGCTTCACGGCGGTCCACGCCAGACTCTCTTTCCTTTCTCAAATCTTGCGTCCCGGAGTGCGATATTTCCCGCCGGTCTCCTCAGGCACATTGGACCTCCGTCGTTCGCTCTCTTAATTTACTGAATTTTGGAAGCATTTTAGCTAGCATGTCAGCGAGTATCACATATGCATAATCCAATGTGTGATGCGGTATCTTGAGATATCTGCATCCCAATTTTAATGGAGACTAGCTATTGATTCAATAAGGAATAACTCTCAATATATCTTAATAATCAGGATACCGCGCCTCCCCGAGGGAGGAGCGCGCAGTGTAAGCTCACAGCGAAGGGGCGGCGGAGGAGGGAGTAGGCCGAGGGAGGAGGCGGCGGGAGGAGGGAGGAGGCGGAGGAGCCGAGTGAGGCAGGCGTGGACTGGAGGCATGGGCCCGCGCGAGGAGCGCGGGAGGAGGCTTAGTATCGAGTGCGGAGCACACGCAATGGCCGCGTGATCGAGGAGGTTTTCGCACATCTGCCGCGTTGGACTCGAGAGCATCATGACCCGGAGCTTTGTACACCAAGTAAATCGACGACGCATTCGTTTAGTTGGCCCAGTGGAAAATTGACCTACGTGTTTTCCCAACGGTCTCACTGCTAAACATTAACGAAACATTTTTTATTTTTTATATTTGGAGGTTTATTAAAAGATTTACACAAATAGCGACTTTAACCTCACCACGCCAATGGCCTTTGCATGTCTGACTTTAGCTCTCTAAAGATGACAAAAAATAGACTCCATGGTACGCCTCTCTGTAGCGGATTTGAATAAAGTCCGCTCGTTCCAGGTCAGAGGGTGATTTAATGACGTGGCGACCGACGCCTGTATCGCCTCCTTGTCCGGTGGAATGGCCTGCTTTCTACCATCTCTTGTGCAGTTATGCCGGTTCCTTCTGGCTGCCTCCAAGCAAGCCTGCCGCTCTCCTGGAGAGGGCGGCAAGGGGCCCGCCTGGCAAAATGGCAGGGCGGCGCTAGGGCAATTGGGCCAGGGGCGTGGTCGGTGCTCCCTGCGGCAAGCGAGTGACGGCGCGGCCGAGCGGCGGCGGGCGAGGGTCGCATTTTGTGCAGAGTCGGGCCACCTGACTTGCGTCTTTGAGAGGGCGGTCTTGGTTGGCCAAGACTAGGCCACCGTGCAAAACTGGCTGTACGGCCGTTCGTGTCCCGTCGGTGCTTCGCGAGCCGGTGGCCCTGTGCGGCCCGAGCTGGTTTGAGTCCCTAGAGTGAAGTCGCGTTCAGAATGGCTCCATTGTGGTCAGCCTCTGTGCAAGGGAATTTGATTAATCATCGGTCGAGCTCCAGAGGGCCTTAGGAGTCATATTTTTGTCATTCTTTTCAAACAAAAAATCTACTTTTCGGGTAATTCTTTTATAGATAATAAAAAATAAAAAATGTTCCCCGAATAATGTCGCTTAGTTTGAATGTTACTAGCCGTTGTGTGCAGGACAAAAATCCGAAAAATATCAAATTCCTAAGGAACTCAGATAAAAATTTCCGTGAAATGAACCTTTTTTCCTATAAGGGAATAGCTGAGGACCCCCGCCGAGCCACATTTACGAGGGCTGCTCATCCTTCGGGGTAACCTCCCAATCTCTCCTCTGGGTGCTATTATTCTCCTCTCTTTTGCTCGTCGATTTGCACGAAAATTTTTGATTTACGCGCAGACAAAATTTTTAGTCTAAGGGTAACAAAATTTCCACATCTCATAGGTAATAGCTGCAGCCCTCCAATGCTCCTGCAAGGTAAAAAAAAATCCTAAATTTTCTTCTTTTTTCCCTACTATTTTTTTAATACTAAATTTTCTCTTATTTATTCTTGCAGGATGGATCCGAACTAGCCGACGTTCCAACTGAGCGACTTCGACCGAGCTGCTATTCGGCGTGTAGTTTGCGCGGGAGACGATCTCTGGGGTGGCATCCTCTACCGCAAGAACATCGGAGGAAATACATGCGGCTGGGTCTCTTGCGAGAGAAGGATCGGGGGGGGGACCCATGCCTGGTTATGACTGTGTTTGCTCCCAATGAGCGTACACAGTACGATATCCTCACGCTAGTATTGGTCGGCTAACGGATGCGCGGCGAGCCTATTCAACCGCAGAGTCATCAAGATGGACTTCCTCGGCCCTGGCAACACTTTGATGAGGATCTTCGACGCGAGCTGGAGAGGGCTCGTCAGGCGCACGCGGATGGAAGCGCGAGGTAACTTCCGTTTACGGCAAAAACATGTGGTAGAAATTTGTAAAACGTAAAACTCTCTGGAAAATCTTCTGGTGGAACACGGGCATTTTAGGCGGCATGCTGAGGCGTTGCGTGCGAAGAACGCAGAGCACTCAGCCTCACGTTACAGCTTTTAAGTTTTAACCGCAGCAACTGGAGTAGGTAATCCGGACGGTTCGGGTACTGTTCATCTTGGAGAGGAAGGGCGTATGGTAGCGACGAGATTCCTCTTACCCGTTAATATGCTAGAAAGGATCTACCCCTAAACTTTGGTGAGTCTCCTGCATTGAGACTTACATTAAACTGCTCATATCCTAGGTTTCAAGCTGTTAGTAGACAACAAACTACAACCCGGGACTTGGTGAATGTTTCACACAAAGGCCGGGATAAATATTAAACAATTATTTGCTACTTGCACATTTTCTATTAGTATCACATCTGATATTTGGAGTGGTATGGCTAAGGACAGACTATATTCAGGTGTAGTCTGCTCATTATGTTGATGATGAATGGAGCTACAAAAAAGAGTAATAGCTTTAAATTAATTGATGTCTCACATAATGTAGATGAATATTGCTGAAATCGAATTTCTAGAGTTGTGAGGATTTTGCATCACAAAATAAATATTTGCAGTAACTCTAGATAATGCACTCATTAATTCCAAAGCAATGAAAATTTGCAGCCTTTATTCAATGCTTATGCTGAATCATTTCTTTTACATCAACGTTGTGCTTGCCATGTTATTAATCTTATAGTTAAACCGGTTTTAAAAGATAACTGTATATCTCGATTCTATCGTAAGCCATAACATGGCTGAATGTTCCAATCCTCGACTTGCGACCTTCAAGCGATTCTGCATCGTCTTCGGACAAGCGTTCATGCAAGTTCAAACGGATGCGGACCATCGGTGGAACCGACTTATTTAATGTGAAACATGTCTTGCCTTACAAGATATACTAACTGTTTTTCTTGCTGTCCAAAGAATGTTTGTTACCAGTGACGGCAACCGCTACTGACAGATTGGGGACAGTACTTGGCATTGTAGTAGAATTGGTTTTATGCCTTGAGGCTTTCTTGAAACATTTTATGATGCAACTGTTTATTCTTGTCTGGTGTTTATATCCAACTGCTTAATTTTATTTGCATAAACATTTTGAGATTGCCTTTATTAAAAGAATATGAAGATGACCAACTACTAGGCTTGCAGTGTTAATTTCACATGAAACAAAAAATTCTTAAATACTGGTATTCCACTTGTATGCTTTTAGCATTGATCTTGATCCTAGGGTAAAATACGGGGGTTTCTAATATTTTGAATCTTATTGGGATGCATATGAATATTGATTACACACTATTCTTCTAATTCTAAGACAAATTGTATGAAGTATTTCGAAAGTATAAACTAACTTTGCAGGGCGAGTTGCGTGCAAAGACCCCACCCCGTCCTATCCCAGGTAGAAAAGAAAGTGCAGTGGGGCCGATTTGAGTGGTTATTCTTTCCTTCTTCTTCGAGCACGGTGGTGGAAGTTCGGGCCGCTCTGCCAGCAAGGTCCTGCACACGCTCTCTGCTTGAAGCTTTTGAGCTGTCCACCTACTTGGACAGCGACTCGATCAACAGGAAGATCTTCAACGTTCTTCAATGGTGGAATGATCAAAGACCCAATATCCCGTGCTCTCAAAAGCACACGGGATGTCACGGTGCGTGTGTCTACGGTATCATCCGAATCGGCCTTTAGTCTTTGCGGAAGAAATTGAGGAGAGAAGAAGAAATCTCCGCAGTGAGCTGGTAGACAAATGCTACTCCCCGCCTCGGAAATCGCGCTTAATAAGACTGAGATGCTAGCTAAGGAACGTGCCCAACACACACACTTCCACCACGGAACCATATGATTTGGCTGTAACAGTTCGAAAATTTTACCTACAAAATGAGAACTAGAGTAATCTTTTTTATTTTTGAGTATTGACCTTTAGCTGTACTCTTTTCTTTAGTCATGTTTTCTCAAAATTGAATTTTTACATGACAGAGTTTTAATGAGGCAGCTGTGTAATATCAAAATCAATAAAGGTCCATTGTGCTTTTTCCTATATCTATGTAAAATTAAATTGCATAACTATATATGTCCGCCTATTTTGCTTGTTTTAAAAATATAAAATTTCCTCCTCTACACATCATCAAAACAATACCCTCATATTTTTGTTACTCACCTCAGATAATGTTTCACATTTTTTTCATCATATTTTTTTCTGTACCACTCCTCTAAAAGATAGCTAAAAAGATAAAAGATAAAGTACTCATATTTTGTATGCAAAATCTAAAATTGCCATTTTCACATTATATAGTCTACCGCCAACAGGGTGAGGATGGTCCGGACTATATAATGCAAAACAGGCAATTTGTACAGTTCGACCGTCCGTCGTAACATGGTGCGGACGGTCCGGACTATATAATGTGAAATCTCCCAATTTGTACGGTCGGACCGTCCGAACAGTCGGGAGTCGGACTCGGCGCCGCGAGGTCGGCGCAGGCGTGGAGGCCGGGGAGGCCGCGCGGAGCGCGGCGGCGGAGGGGCGGCGGCAGGCGGGGAGGCGGCGGCAGGTGCGGGAGGCCGGGGACGGCGGAGGGCGACGGAAGGCTGCGGCAGGCCGGAGCCTCGGGACGCCGGACGCGCGGCAGCAGGCGTCGGTGGACCGGGCCGGACCGGGCACGGTGGGCGGCCGACGGGCCGTGCCGGCACGGCACGGCCCACGACCTCGGCGTGCCATGCCTGGGCCGGGGGGAAGCACGCGGGCCCGGCACGGCCACGCGGTCGTCGTTGGCCAGCTATAATTTCTACCCTTCCTCCCCTTTACCTCCCTCCGCCGCCGCCGCGCAGCCATGGCGACGCGCGATAGCCTTCTCCGCCTCCTCTCGCGCCACCTCATCGCTCACAGTCCTCAGTCCCTTGGCGCCGGCTCTATCTTGACACGAACCTAACGTCCTTGTCCCAGCCCTCGCACCGCACAGCCCGCGTCCTCGCCCCCGCTCGGCTCTTCCTCGCGCTGCCACTTCGCATCCTAATCCTCCGGTGACGAGGAGGAGGGGGACGATGACGATCACTGCGACGAAGAGGGGAGGCGAGGACGAGTGGGGGAAGGAGGAGGCGGTGGTGGCGAAGCCTTCCCAGCGGAAAGACGGAGGAGGAAGAGGGTGGGGAGGCGGCGGAGATAGGGTATAAGGTGGTGGGCTCTCTCGGGGCCGATGAGAAGCCCTTCAAGCCCTACGAGCCCGTCTTCGCCATCGTCCAGGTCAGCTCCATCTGTTCCCAAGCTTTCATTTTGCGTTTGGGCGTGGATCTGGTGGGTGATTGGATACGGTTGCTTCTTCCTACAGATTGGTTCGCATTAGTTTAAGGTGAGCAATGGCGATTCAATCTTCACGGAGAGGTTGAAGTTTTGCGATGTGAATGATAAGGTAATTGTGCCCTTTGAACGCAACTGTTTACTTTTATTTTGATTAAGGATGCGTTAGATAACATGATGTCTAGCAAGCTGCAACTTATAATTGATACGGTATAGTTGAGGTTATGAGATCATGATTCAGTGCAGAGGTTTATCGTCTTTGCCCATATGGTGATGGTGATAAATGATACCTATTGTTGTGAAACTTCGAGTTCTGGATCATAGAGGCACTTGACATGTTAAGATGTAGAATTGTATGCAATGCATGATCTAATCTTGGTCAATGATCCCACTGTTACTCTTTTGATTAGTGGATTTTGTTTCATTTATGATGAGAGCTTTGAACTTCATATTAATAACATTCCAATTTAAGCTTGCAGAGTATGTGGACGTGTTAGAAACATGAACTTGTGCAGGGTTAAGTGGAACCTTAATGAGCGGATACTTGTTTTAGTTGCATTAATGTTAGTTCTGTCACTACACCTTATTTTTTCATATCATAAATACACTTCCATTAGTGCCAGCCCCAGTGGTCTCTACTTGCTTCTTATATTTTCCAATTCTATCGAAAGTTTTGCTGATGTTGTGCATGGTTAACTTGGTGCAGTTAATTTTGAATCGAGTTCTCATGCTTGGCTCACAAGCTCAAACAGTCATTGGAGGCCAATTCTTCCTGATGCTGCTGTTCATCTGTCGTTGAAGAGCATGTAAGGAAGACACTTCTTGCAAGCATTTATTTCACGTTTCAGGGAGCATGTTATTCAGTCTGACAGTCTTTGCATTAGCATTTAGTTCATGAAATGATTGCTAGTCTTTATTTGTTGAAACAAGTTTGCAAGCAAATCGAAATGATTGCTAGTATTTATTTGTTCAAACAAGTTTGCAAGCACATCAGTTAAGTACTAGATCTGCATTTTTGCAAATAATGCGATCAGCAATATGTATGCAGATTTCCTGTTTATCTGAATCCATATTATCAAGGAATCATTAATATGCATGGAAACCATCTTTGGCATGGCATAGGTATACAAGTGATCTATGTATTTAAAGGCTGATGGTACCCTTGGTACTTTTTTTTGTTGTAATGCTGTCATTAAGGTTGGAAATGTGTGTTGTAGTAGGATTCTCCACACTAAAGGACTACACATTTACTTGATTTATTGTGCTAGAAAATTCGCAAAAAAACAAGTGGTGCATATTTTTACAGTTTCCTTTGTTATGCTACCATCAACTGATGATGTTAACACGCTAAAGATCTACATTATGTATGCTGAGCATGTTCTGATCGCTATATTGGAAGTCTGCTTTACATATAGTTTTATGAGATAGCAGACACTATGGTTTTTCATTACTTTTGAAGGACCATGAACTAATTTATTGGCCTGCAATTCCTATTGCTACTTCACATGATCCCTCCAATACCAAAAAATTAACTAAAATGAAATGATTATAAGCTATATCATGAATACATATGGGGGTTAATTTCTGCTAACTTTTACTTCTGGATTTTCCTAACATCCATCTGTCCTAATGTGTAAAAGAAACATTTGATAACAAAGAACTTTCACCAGCTTTGTGTTCAATTTGTTCACTGTTGCAAAGACACTATAACACATTTTCTGACTCAAATATTCTTGATGTTGGTTTTTCAGGCCCTAGATGCAAAAGTTATATTCAAGAAGAAAAGAAGAAAAACATTACCGCCGCGAACACAAGGGCCATCGTTAGGTAATTTCATATCAGTTGTTTTCATTATTTTGTGTTCTTAAAAGAAGAGATGCTACTATTGATCGTATTCCCGCATTACTTAGTAACATAGTTACTTTATGCCCTGACAATTTTCAGGAGTTGACAAAGCTGAGAATAACCAATATTGAAGGAATTGATAAGTCAGAGGCACTGCTGTTGCTGCTTAAATTAAGGCAAATAATCAAGGACATGGCTTTCTTGTGTTTATGTTGACACTTTCGAGGGCGTCCTACATGATGTCCTTCAATCAAATCTGATGTGCATGCTATGGCTTATTCTCATTCACAAATTGAAAGAGCCAAAATCTGACGCTCTTGTCTATGTATCCACATTTTGTGCACGGCTACTCAAGCTATGCTTTCTCACACAATGCCAATGTCTTGACCAGTTTGGAACTTTGGATATTCTGATGTGGATCATATCTTGTAGTTACAAAGATAAACTGACTTTCCATTTTCTTTTTGCATTTACTGGCGTACCTCCTTGAATGTCTTCTGGTGCATCAGTGCCATGTATACTGTTCCAGACATGCATAATGAAGCTGAAAGTTTGGTTCCCATTTGGTTAGAAATCTGAACTGAAACTGTAAATGCCTGCTAATATAAACTAAAATGATGATATATACATAGTAGTAAGATGATGGAGTAATAAGAATATCAGGATATCAAAACAAGAATTGAAAGCGCGATATCCATCTGATATTCTAGAGGATATCAGGCTTACTCATATCCATATTTGCAAAACTGACACCACTCTGTTTTAGCTGCTATTATATGCTTTCTTTCAGAAGAAGAGACATTACAGAGCAAAATAGAGAATGAATTTCACTTTAAGGACAATACAAAATGCTCTTTATTTCGGAATGAATCCTATACAGACAAGTTTTCCCGTGCACAACAACTAACAAATATCATAAAAATTCTAAAAAAAAAATTATACATGTACTTCCAATAATACTATACCTATATATAAAGTCTTATCTTCAAATTCAAATTTATACTCTTAAAACTGTTAGATTTTTTTTATAACTAAAATATAATGAATTTGAAGGTGTAATACTATTGAAAGTACATGTACAAATTTTTCTAGAAATTTTTGTGATATTTTTTATTTGATATACGGTGTGCGTACGAAAAGCTTAAATCTATAGGATAAATTCTCCTTTATTTTTCCCTGAAAATAAATACAACAGTATTATTATTTTTCCCTGAAAACAACTACTATCTGACGATAGGCTGAATAGTTTTTTTAGACGATAGACTGTACGGTTTGTTTCATATGGATCGTACAATTTCTTGCAATTTTTACAGTCTTGTATGCCTGTCGGCGAAACGGGAATGGGGTCCCACATTCCCCGGTGCTCTCCCGGCCCAGGCCTGCAGCCCCGGCGCCCATGCTTGCGGCGCCCGAGCACGAGCTGACCCGAGCGGTTGTCGGCCGCCAACTACCGCATTAATGGCGAGCTGATGGCGAGGTGACGGGGCGTGTCGCCCCTGACGCCCGCTCTGATCCCTGTACAGTCAGAAGACCTTTTGACCGAGTGAGCTTCATTTTCCCACGCTCTGGCAGCCACAGTACGCCCTGTCACATCCACAGACTTTAGCCGCCTTGCAACGGCCCGCGCACGAGACGACCTACCCCCGTGCTACACCAACTCCGGCGTGGGCTCGCAGGCAGACGTGCGCAACATGACACTTCATACCCAGCTTCCTCCGTCTGGTGGGCACTGTGGACTCCCTACCTATAAAAGGAGGATCCATGCAACCAGAAGGAGGGTTCGAAGGGTTCGAAGGTTGGAAGGGCTGGAGAGTTAGTAACCTTTTTCTGCATTAAAGCCTAGCTCCATAGTTCCCAAGTCAGGGCAAGGGCCGAGCTCCCCTTAGTAAATCCTTGTAAAACCAAATCACATTCATCCACATAGCTTACACACAGGAGTAGGGTATTACGCTCCGAGCGGCCCGAACCTGTCTACGTCTCCTGTCTCTCTTCCGTGTCATTGTGGATTCGGACGGTCGATCCTAGAACGGACGGTCAAACCCCACTATCTCTTAGCCCGGGTCCCCGGGCCCGAGCACAGATCGTCCTTCGGATGCCGCATTCGTCTGGGGAATAGCCCCCTGGCCGAATCTCAAAGGGGGTCTCCTGACCTCCCGCGGTTGGAGTTTTCATCCTCCGACAGCTGGCGGCCAGGTAGGGGGGGTTTTTTCTTCCTCAGGTGACACGCTGGCGTCCCCAACACCGACACCCTCCATGGCAGGAGGCCATCGTCCACGAGACTCCGACGAGGAGTCTGGCGGCTTCACCCCACCGGGCGACATTATCCCTGCGGCGAATCCGCCGCGTTCCCCCTCATTTTCCTGGGGGCGCGCGGCGCGTGCTCGGTGGGCCGAGCTCTTTCCGCGCGACCTGGCCGTGCGGCCTTGGCCCCTTCCCTCGCGGAGGGGGCCGGTAAGTGCCCCGCCGGGTCTGCCGCGGCCTCATCTATGAGACGTGAACGGACGCGCCGTACCACGCACGCCGTACCCTCAACTTTCCAGTCAGCGACGCCGCAGGAGCCCTCTTGGCAGCAGAACCCCTCCTGCGCCACCCCCCGGCCTATACCGGGGGAGGAGGCCAGGAGCGGCGTTGGCTCAACGAGGTCGCTGACCTGGTGGGCGCGGCCCATCGTCGGGTCGCCGCCGGCGGCCATGCAGGGGCCGGCAGCGCCGACCACGCGACTTCTAGCGCGAGCCGGCCTACCTCCCCGAAACAGAATCAAACCCGGGGCGCAGCGCCTCATGCCCCACCTAGGACCAACAAGGGCGCGGGCGACCTCCGCAATCGGCTGAACCGGTTGCGGACTCACGAGGATGCTCGGGTCACTTTGGAGCGGCAGCGTGAGCGGCGCGCGGACGCCGCCGAGCTTCCCGAGGCCTAGGCCTCCAGCTCCAACCCGCCGACGGGGAGCTGTCGTCCTTCGCCCGAGCTTGCCCACTACGGCGCCTCGGGTTGCCTGGCCCTCTCCCCTGGCCTCCGGCAGGTGCGTTGGCCGGCCAAGTTCCGGCCCAACCTACCGGAGAAATACGATGGCTCCGTGGACTCCACGGAGTTCTTGCAGATATACACCACCACCATCCAGGCGGCGGGCGGAGACGAGACGGTGATGGCGAACTACTTCCCCGTCACCCTCAAAGCCCAGGCTCGCTCCTGGATGATGAACCTCCCCGAGGGGTCCATCTACTCGTGGGAGAACCTTTGCCACCAGTTTGTGGCAAACTTCCAGGGCACCTTCCCGCACCCTGGAACCGAAGCGGACCTCCACGCCCTATGTCAGAGTAGGGGTGAGGCGCTGAGGCACTTTCTGCAGCGCTTCAGCCAGGTGCGCAACACCATCCCTCACATCACCCCCCACGCAGTTATCCACGCGTTCCGCTCTAGCGTGCGTGACCAGCGCATGCTTGAAAAGTTGGGCACCCGCGACGTCCAAACCACGGCCGAGCTATTCAGTCTTGCCGACCTTTGTGCCCGCAAGGAGGAGGCCCGCGTGTGGAACAAGCCGCGCCCTGAGGCCCCCGACGAGGGCCCTGGAGAAGGCGGCGAGACCTCACGTTCCGCAGCACGGCGGGACAGGCGGAAGCGCCAGAAGGGCAAGGAGGTCACCGAGAACTTCTCCTTGGCGGTGTCCGGCGGCCCCCAGGGCAGTGTCGCCCGCCAAGACGACTACGGCAGCAAGCGGCAGAAGGCCGCGCGTGCGCCACCGCCACCGGTTGTGGGCAGGAAGTGGTGCTCCGTCCACGAGACGGACCGCCACGACCTCACGGAGTGTCGTGCCGTCCAGAACTTGGCCGAGCGCACCAAGAAGTTCCAGCAGGAGCGGCAACAAGCCAAGCCCGCTGCCGATTCGGAGCAGCCTCTCGAGTTCCAAGAACCCGAGAATGTCCTCGCCACCCTCGACGGCGGGGCACACGCTCACTCCTTGCGCCGTGGCTTCAAGGCCATGAAGCGCGAGCTATTGGCAGTGACCCCGGACCCAGCGGCGTCCCGGAGGCTGTAGTGGTCGGACATTCCGATCACCTTCGGCCCCACGGACCATCCGGCCCGGGTACCAGGGGAGGGGCAGTTCGCCCTGGCGGTCTCCCCCACCATCTGCAACGTGAAGGTGGGCCGCGTCCTCATCGATGGGGGCGCCGCCCTCAACATCCTTTCCCCCGAGGTATTTGAGAAGATCATGGCCCCGGGGACGAATCTTGCGCCCTCGTTGCCCATCATTGGGATTACAAAGGGCCTCACTTGGCCTCTCGGCCAGGTCTCATTGCCCGTCACCTTCGGTGACCGCGGCAACCTCTGCACCGAGCACGTCGTTTTCGACGTCGCCGAGTGCAACCTCCCGTACAACGCGGTCCTCGGGCGCCCCGCGTTGGTGAAGTTCATGGCGGTTAGGCACTACGCGTATCTAACCATGAAGCTCCCAGGCCCCTCGGGCCCGATCACAGTCCTCAGGGACGTGAAAGCCGCCCTCTCGTGCGCCGAGCAGCGCACGGCCAACATCGCCCCCGCAGCTCTTGACATGGCGGGCGGCGCGGGGCCTTCGCTGCGTCGCGCCCCCAAGCCGCGCATCGTCGCCACCGACGCAGAGCTAGTCAAGGAGGTCGTCCTCGGCGATGACCCGTCCCGGACCGTCAAAGTTGGCGGTTCGCTGGACGACAAATAGGAAAGCGCGCTCATCGCCTTCCTTCGGGCAAACACCGACGTCTTTGCCTGGCAACCGTCGGACATGCCCGGGGTCCCCAGGGGGTGATTGAGCATCGCTTGGCCATCCGCGCGGGCTCGTGTCCGGTGCGGCAAAAGGTACGACGACAGGCCCCGGAGCGCCAAGCCTTCGTCCGTGAGGAGATTGACAAACTTCTCGCTGCCGGCTTCATCCGCGAAGTCGTCCACCCGGAGTGGCTGGCCAACCTAGTCATCGTCCCCAAATCCAACGGAAAGCTGCGAATGTGCATAGACTACACCGACCTCAACAAGGCTTGCCCCAAAGATCCATTCCCTCTGCCTCGCATAGACCAGATAGTCGACTCCACCGCGGGGTGTGACCTCTTGTGTTTTCTTGATGCTTATGCAGGATACCATCAGATCCGCATGGCAGAGGAGGATGAGGAAAAGACCTCCTTCATCACCCCCCCAGGGGGCCTTTTGTTATATGTGCATGCCTTTTGGGTTGAAAAATGCTTGTTCAACATTCCAGCGTGCTATCCGCGTAACATTTGAATCGCAGCTAGGTCGCAACATGGAGGCCTACGTCGACGATTTGGTCCTGCAGTCGCATGACCGTGTCACCCTGCTTCACGACTTGGCCAAGACGTTCAGCAACCTCCGATGCACGAGGATGAAGCTGAACCCGGAAAAGTGTGTCTTCGGGGTCCCGGCCGGCAAGCTTCTCGGGCTCCTCGTGTCCAGCCGCGGCATTGAGGCGAACCCGGAGAAGATAGCTGCAATCGACCGCATGCGCCCCCCGACGAGGCTTCGGGAGGCCCAGAAGCTGACCGGATGCGTGGCCGCGCTAGGCCGCTTCATCTCCAGGCTTGGGGAGCGCGCCCTCCCCCTGTTCAAGCTTCTCAAGAAAACCGAGCGGTTCACCTAGACCGGCGAGGCCGAACAAGCCCTTGACGAGCTCAAGAGGTACCTGACTACGCCCCCTGTCCTCGTGGCACCGGCACCAGAGGAACCCTTGTTGCTCTACATTGCAGCAACCCCACAGGTGGTGAGCGCGACGCTCGTTGTCGAGCGCCCCTTACCAGACGGGGCGTCAGTACCCGGACCGCATCGCCTTCACGAGAGCAGGTCTGGGGAAGTCGCCTCGATACCTCCCACATCCAAGCCCGGGCCTCCGGATCCCGGCACATATCAAACCACATTTCAGTCCGGGGCCTCCGGGCCTCAGGCACATATTCGAGCCGGGGCACAGGTTCTTGGGGCCATGTCCCAGAACCGCTCCTCGAGCCCGACACCGCGGAGCTCGAACCAGGGCAGCCTCGCCAAGGCGAGTGCATGCCTAGGAATGTGGCGCCCGGAATAACCTCAACACTATCGCAACCAGATGGGGCGCAAGTACCCGGACAGCATCGCCTTGGCGAGAGCGAGTTTGGGGAAGTCGTCCCGACACATCCCATATCCATGCCCGGGTCTTCCTGGTGCCCGAAGGCACTATAGCACCTGAGCGCCGCCGCCGCGGATCTTGGCAAATTCGTTCGCCTCGGACTAGTTCTCTCCAAATCCGTTGAGGGGAAACCGAGCCCTTATCCGCCTCTACCAAATCCCCAAGAAAACCGGAGTACAATCATGTGTGGAGCGGAGCCCCGAAGTTTCCCGAGTCGGTCCTCTCTCTCTCTCGTCGCCGCCGCAAAAACCGCCGCATCCGAGCCGGAGTCCTCTTCTCCTCGCCTTAAATAGCGACCCCGGAACCCCTAGGCTAGTTTTCGCCCTTGGATCGAGCTCTAGCCAACCCTAGCCGCCTCCCCGCGCTGTGCGCTTGCTCCGTCGCCGCCGCCGAGTTTCGGTTGCGCGCCGCCGTCGCCTCAGCCGCTGTTGAAGCCTGCCGCCTCCTCGGTTAGGTTTGCTGGACGCCGCTGAAGCCAGGCCACCGCTTCCCACCCTCGGGAACCGCCGGAATGCCGCCGTCGACGAAGACCCGAAGCCCTCCACCGCCTCGAGCTCACCGCCGGCCGTCTCCATCGTCGTTCTTCTCCATTTCACCCTCGGTAACGATCGCCTCGACCCCCTTTACCCTTTCCCGCTCTCCCCATGCGTCGCCCTGCCGCCGTTAGCCATCGACCATCGGGTTTAGCGCCGCCGCCGTCGCTGTGGCCATCGCCGTGGTCGCCGATGTGGGCACCAACTCGGCGCCATCTCACCGCCGTAGGCTGATCCTTTCGGGATCGATGTGAGCCGTCGGATCTTATCGGTTAGATCCCACCCGTCCGATCCAAACCCTAGAGCCCTAGCCGTCAGATCTGTCCCGTGGACCGCAGTGGACTCGGTTCACCTTGGACCAGCCTCTTCCTCTCGCCGCTAGTGGGCCCCATTGGTCAGCCGAGAGCCTCCTCCCTCCTGTGGCGTCGTAAACCCCTTTTCCAGAACAAAAATAATTCAATTAATGATGCAATAAATCGGTTAATTCTTTTAAATAGGCTGAAATGGTTAAAACTTCTAAAAATCATAACTAATTCATACGAACTCGGTTTGAGCTCGTTCAAGTCTCTAATTTCTCTCAAAATCATGAACTATCCATTAAAAATATAATATTGTACTGTTCATGTTTGTTGATGTACTGTTTTTGCTGTTTTGTTATTTGCCTATAGCTACCGACGTTCAGGAAGTGACGCAGTTTGTCGAAGCAGGTGTCGAAGACTGTGGGGAGCTGCAAGGCAAGTCACATGGATTCCTCTTTCTCATTGAACATATTGATCCTATGATTAAAGCTATGTTTTCCTTCAACGTTGCATTTATTTTGGAATGTCATCGGGACAGGGAAACCCTAACCTTTGTTATGGCCCTTTTGAATTGATTACTTGACCTTGGACCTATGGGATAATCTTGACTAGCTACCTTTATTTACTAGTTAGCTAGAATAACTTTAGGACTCTGCTTAGCCATGCTTAGCAAATAATAGCATAACTTCTGGGATGTCATATTAATTTCTATACTATCACTCAGTCACATGAAATGATAAATCCTGTGCGACATGGTCGTGCGAGGACAACTTAATGGTCCACTAAAACTTGACTAAAAGGTGGGTTGTGAGCACCAGGGTTGGTGTTGTTGCTAGTGGTGCTCATGACAGTTAAGGACCGGTTCACGGACTACTTGTTGCGAAGCATTATTCGTGCTAACCACAAGCTAGTATGGGCTAGCAGGAGGTTGAAGTGTGACGAGTTCAATAGGAGGCACCAGGGCGTGTTTGTGGCTGGTATAAGTCCACACATGGCAGTGACAATAAGTCCATGCATTTGGGCGTCGAGCCGTCTTGCGGGGAGGGCATTGATCACCCCTACCGGAGACCGGAGGTTCGGTGGGAGGCTCTCCTATTGGGCGAGTAACATGAATAATCCTGTCACGACTTCTGTCCGAGATACCGTGGTGGTATTAAGGGGCACAGTGAAGTGCTAGGGAGTGGTGTCTTGTGGGTAAATTGGTACACCTCTGGCCTGAGTAAGAACTGTTCGAATAGCCGTGCCCACGGTTAAGGGCAAGCCTAGCAATGTTTTCTGTGATTAGTCCCACATTATCTAAAATTGGATGTTTGAACAATGGAACATGTGTAGCTCTAGGTTGGAGTGGTTGGGCCTATACCGTTTTGGTGAGCGGCATAGTGTTGATTAATACTGTGTAACGCCTAGAAATTCGCACCGAAATTTTGAACATTAATGTGTAATACATCCCTGCCCAGGAAAGCCAGGGTACACAAACCAAGTTGCCATACAGAGTGTCTTACAAACAGAGTAAAATGTATATTACATAAATGCAGCGGAAAAAGGTAAAACGGAGTCTATAAACATCTGGCCAAGCAGCCGATTCCATTCCCACAGGCACCTTGACGGCGGAGCCAGCCTATTCTTCCGGATGATCTTCATCTGACACGTTCTCCAACACTGGGGGAAAAATTGGAGCAAGGCTGAGTACCACCCACAGTACTCAACAAATCACACCCACAATTATGCATATGCACAGGGTACAAAGATGGGATAGGGTTTATTTGCGGAAAAGCAGTTGCAAAAGGAAGTAGTTCGCAAACAGTAAAAAGTTGATTTAATTAACAATATTAACTTCCACTAATTAACGTTACACCATGTTAACCAGGCCCAACCATTCCCAACTGATTGAGGCTACACCACGTCAACCAGTCTCCACTGATGAACGCTACACCACGTTACCTGGACTCCACTGATTAACGCTACACCACGTTAACCAGTCACCACCGGACAACGTACCACGTTGACCAGCTTTTCCCGACCAACGCTAAACCACGTTGACCAGGCCGCGCTGATGGAAGTTACACCACGACCACCAGGCGTAACTGATGAGAGTTACACCACAATCACCAGTCTCCACTAACCAGCGCTACACCACGCTAATCGGTCACCCCCAGTCAGCTCAACCACGCTGACCGGACTCAACACCTTCCACACACCAGTTTTGATAAAAACAGATTATTTATCTAGGGTGAGACTAATCACGGTGAGTCTTGGCCAATGTGCCCATGACCGCGGGCGCGGCTATTTGAATAGTTTTACTCTGATCAGAGGTGTACAACTGTACCCACAAGACACAGCCCCCACACACGTTCCCGTGTGCTAGTACATCACCACGATGTCCCGTACGAGGCTATGACAGGACCGTTCATAAAACCCCTCCCTAACCATCCACACCACGCTGAGGTTGCACCTGCCGACAGGGCACGCCATATTGGCCAGGCTACCCCCCTTGCGCCACGGTGAATCCGGCAGCCGATCAACCCTACCCTGGGCCGACCCAACTCCATCATGCCCACCCTCTTCTTCGGTGCCTAGGAGAGGGAGAAGAAACGCTTCAAGCCCAGCCGTTGCCCACGCTGGCTTGTGGCAAGTACGGGAAGTTGCCCATGTGGTTCCCGCGAACCGGTCCTTAATTGCTATGGGTGTGACAAGCAAAACCATACACCCACAGCCCACCATTTAGGTCAAAATTTTAGGAATTTAACAACAACCTATCCAAGGTTCCATTTTTCCGACATTGAGTCGAATCATATAAAAAGACATTATTTAATTCCCAGGTGAGCTATGTTGCTAAGCATGGCTAAGCATCCTAGGGATTATATTCTACTCACATTATTACCCACATGACAAGGATTCAGGTTTCAAAACTAAGGCTGAATCCTAACATTGTATAGGCAATACCAATCCACATGAATTATTAAAATAATGCAGTTTATTTAAGTAAACCAAGCAATTTTAGCGAAAAATGGGTACACGGTGATCAAAGTAACAGTGCGACTTGCCTTGCTCCGGCTCAAGGTATTCGGCTACGATCTCGAAGTACGCAGGAGAATTACCGGCGTTGGATTCTACAACAACAATGCATAAACAATTAAAAACAGTACTGGAGGTCAACAAACATGGGCTGAAAGTATTTTTATTGGATTCTTGGCATTTTTCTGGATTTAATGAAATTTGAATGGACTTAATCGCAGTTCACATGAAATAGTTATGATTTATTGAAGTTTTACTGCTATTTTCAGTGTAAATCTAATTAACCAGTGATTTAATGCGCATTAACCGATTTACGACGTCACCGAACCGGGAAGCCGGCGCCGACAGGCGGGCTCCACCAACCAGTGGCGTGCGAGAGACAGGCGCACAGCGGACCAAGTCCACCGCGGCCGAGAGCGGGCGCACCACGTGGCGCCACCGCGGGCAACCACGCGGGCGAGCGAGCGGGCGGCCCCGATCTGCCACCCGGCAGACCGGACGGCCCCGGGGAGCCGCGGCCGAAGCCAGCCGTCCCGAGCGGGAGGCGGCGGCGCGCATGCGAGCCGATGGTCACCGGCGCAACCACCTGGCGCGGCGACGACCACACGGAGGGGCGGAATGGAACAGGAAAATGGAGGGGGTTCTCACCGGCGGCTCGCGACGGCGAGCGACGGCGCGAAGACGACGGTGGCGACGAAAAAGTGGCGGCGGCCTCGGGACGACGTCAGCGACGGAGCTCCGACGGCGGGGAACGGGCGAGAGGCGATTGCCGAGGTGTCCTGGAGGATGAGAAGGACGGGAGAGGAGTTAGAGCGGAGAATGGAGACACGGCGCGGCAGGAATTACTGGCCGGGGAGGAAACGGAGGACCGGTACTCACCGAGCGTGCTGGTGAGGCGGTCCGGTGATCTTCGGCTTCCACGGAGTGGCGGTCGAGGTGCGGCGCGGCGCGGCGGAGGTGCAGGCGGTGGCGGAGTAGCCTGGCGGCGCTCGGAATGGCGGCAAGCGGCGGCCAGAGGCGGTGGAAAACGGTGGAGCTTGGGTGCGCGGTGGCGACGGGGTTCTGGGGCACTGGAAAGCTCGGCGTGTTGGGGAAAAGATGGAGGAGAGGGTGGAGATGGTTTTTATACAGTCGTCCGGGAGAGATCGAGGCCAAACGGCTCCAATCCTGCACGGGAGAGTGGATGGTGGCCTGGGCATCGTGTGCGAGATTCTCGGGAGAGAGGGGACGTGGACGCCGGAGAACTCGAGGCGAGAACGCGCGGGATGATGCGGGAGGTGGCGCCGGATCGGACGGCTCCAGGGAATTTCCCCTCCGCCCGATTCGGACGGAGGAGGAAGATGATGCTGACAGGCGGGCCCGGCCTGTCAGTGGGGGTGCATGGGCGCGGGTGCGAGCGAGGATGCGGGCACGGGCACGAGCGCGAGCACGAGTGCGGGCGTGGGCGCGGGCGCGAGGGCGAGGGCGCGGGCGCGGGGCACAGGCGCGAGGGCGCGGGGGCAAGGGCGTGGCCGCGGGGGCACGGGCGCGAGGAGGAAAAGGCCGGGGAGGAAAACCGGCCTGCGCCACCGTGCTGGGCCGGTGGCCCAGCGATGGAGAAAAAGAGGAAACAGAGAAAACAGAAGGGAAAAGAAAAGGAAAAAGATTTCCTGGACGATTTAAATTCCGATAAGCGTATTTGATTTATTAAAAATAGTTCCTGTGCTCTGTAAATTCCACTAAAAATCCAGTTAATGTATTTTGGCACAGAGAATACAAGAAAAATATTCCCGGCCACGGTAACTTATTATTTGCATTTTACACCTTTAATTATTTTCCTGTTGCTATTTTTAAATTGCTTTTCTTAAGTATTTTCCCAAGTATAATTTAGTGTGGCTAAACTCAGGGTGTGACATACTGCTACTTAACTAATGTTTTATTACTCTCTCAAATGTTTTATTACTTGCTTTTATGCAAACTTGAGCCATATTATGCCATCCTTTGTTATTCCGTGCACTTGCATATTTGCTGTGTGTCTTGCGGAGTATGTCATATGCTGAACTTGCAATCAACAATCATTCAGAGGAGGACTACCGTGAAGAGGATTACCTGGAGGACTAAGAGGGAGCCCAGTCAAGTGCGTGGAGCGGGAATCGTCACGCTGTTGTTTATTTATCCGCTGTTAGAACTTTATTAATGGAGAGGTACCATTCACCTCTGTAATAAATGCGTACGCTGTGTAAACAATTACTTTGATTATCAATTTTGTCATGTGTGCCTCGGTTGATTCCTGGACGAGGGTTTACACACAATAAAACTCCAGAATTTTGGATGGAAATTCAGGGCGTGACAGATGGTCCGGACTATATAATGTGAAATGGCAACAATTTGTACAGTACGGACCATCCGAACAGGGTGAGGATGGTCAGGACTATATAATGAGAAATGGCAACAATTTGTACAGTACAGACCGTCCGAACAGGGTGAGGATGGTCCGGACTGTATAATGTGAAATAGCAACAATTTGTACAGTGCGGACCATCCGAACAGCTTGAGGATGGTTCGGACTATACAATGTGAAATGGCAATTTGTACGGTTCGGACCGTCCGAACAAGGTGAGGATGGTCCAGACTATATAATGTGAAATGGCAACAATTTGTACATTACGGACCGTCCGAAAATGGTGAGGATGGTCCGGACTATATAATGTGAAATGGCAACAATTTGTACAGTGCGGACTGTCCTAACGACTTAAGGATGGTCCGGACTATATAATGTGAAATGGCAATTTGTACAGTTTGTTTAGACGATATGATGATAGGCTGAATAGTTTTTTTAGACGATAGACTGTACGGTTTGTTTCATATGGATTGTACAATTTCTGCAATTTTTACAGTCTTGTATGCTGATGAAAGATTATTCTATCGAAACAAAAAGTACGGAAAGGAGGCAACGGATGCCGCAAATCGAGGATTTGAGGGTTTACAATCTTGACAAAAACGGATCCAAAATCGTAAAATTTTGAACCGGTCTGAAAGTCGATCTCGAGGGGTAATTCCAATGGCTTTTGAGAAATTTAATTTTGAAATTGTAAATTCGATCAAAATTGGTTGAAATTTCTTAGGTTTTGACATCTCGATGGGGTCGAAATTTCCAACGATATATCATGAACCCTGGAGAGTACGCGTTATGTTCCGACGTATTACGCTTCACCACTAGAACGCGAAGATTTGATGTTTCTTCCCGATACGTAATTGTCGGCGAAACGGGACTGGGGGTCCCCACAGTCGCCGGGGACGCATGGGTCTTCGGCCACGTCAGTTCCCCTGGGGCCACCTTCTGCACTGGTGACGGCCGACTATGGCCTTCCCCTCTGAATACTTGGAGCCCCGGCACCGTCCTGTCCCGAGTGCCCCATCCCCGGGTACGCCACCTGAGTCTCAGGTGCCGACTGCCTCGGTCCCGAGTCCCGAGTACCAACTGACTCGGCTACACATGACGGCTGGTGACGGCCCCCCGTGGGCCCGCTCCCGGCCTCGATAAGATCGGCTTCCCCCGGTCGGCATCGGTGTCTCCCAATGGTCAGCTTCATTGTGGTAGTCGGTCACAACCTTCTTCGACCTTCAACAACGGAAGATTATCAGAACAACAAGTGACATGCTCAGGGGCTCACAAGCTCAAACACAAGGATGGCATCCCCACTCCCAAATACAGAACAGCTAAGTCGCTTTCTGATAAATCTTTCCTTACTCGGCTTTAGCATTGCTGCAGCCGTTTACACCTAATAGGTGCACAAGCTGCACCTTTCTCGGTTTTTTCTCTTAAATGATTGCAAAAGTTTTTGAGTAGCATAAATCCTGATCCGTGAAACTTTGCTCCATGAAAGACGAACTCAAGTCACCCAAAACGCGTGCCTGGGAAAGAGCCATGAGCCAACTCCCGACGCTAGGGGGCTATGACTAGTCGGGCAGAGTGTTTAAATGTAAGGGGTCAACTACTCGAGGAAATTAATATCAAAAAGAGGAAGAACACATATTTACATATATTGTAAAATACATTACATTCGGGTGATTGTTTTCATCATCAGATGCTACTCATCCGATATATTTATAATGCAGGACTAGCTCCGGATAAGCGTGACAGGAACTTGGGGCTACGAGCCCATCTCCTACGCTCAGGGGCTAGACCTGTTCACCAAGATATACTCGGAACGCTCCATGAGGGCTACTGATCGAGTACTTGCATCAGTCGGGACGTCAACTTCCCCGGCTACGCTCCATGTGAGCCAACAACCGACCTCTGGCGCTAGTCGGGGGTCGTATACTACTCGGTCGAGTAAGGTATGCCCCATGAGGGTCGCTAGCCGAATCCTATGCTAATGCAAGGTTTGGATACCTTATTCGGCTGACAACCGACCTCCGGCGCCAGTCAAGGCTCGGGTACAATTCTGCCGAGTTGGGTACGCCCCGTGAGGGTCGCCAGCCGAATCCTATGCTAATGCAAGGTTCGGGTACCTAGCTTGGTCACAACTCTGTCAAGATAGGTACGCCCCATGAGGGTCGCCAGCCGAATCCTATGCTAATGCAAGGTTCGGGTACCTAGCTTGGCTATAACTCTGTTGGGTAGAGTATGCCCCCTGAGGGTCGCTAGCCGAATCCTATGCTAACGCAAGGTTCGGGTACCCTGCTCAGCTCTCCTGAAGTCAGAGAAGACTTACATCGTCAAAGCACATCCGGAGTTCTCATGCACTGCGTCACACCTGAGGAGGGCAAGCAGATCCTGCGATATACCTACTCAGACTTCTGTGGCAACCAGGTTGCATCCAGAACGTAAGTCAGAAAGGCTTGCGAATAAGGATTTCTCTGGCTGATTGTGGTTACCGACACCAAAAAACTCATCCTGACATGTGATGGATGATACTTCTATAGAGCTACACTGGATAGGTCGGCTCAGACCGGCTTATTTGGTAACAGCCACCAAGATATGAGTTCCTACAGTAGCATGCTCCATGTGGGCCGCCCGCAGGCTGAGTTGAAATTATAGCGCTGGTGCTACCAACAGGAGCCGATGAGGTAAACAGATATGCTTCATGAGAGCCTTATTGCTAAATATATATGTTTGGGTATCTGTTTTATCCACCAGGTCTCGAGGATATATCCTTACAAGGATCACAAGCTGGTCTTCATTAAATTTGGGGATGCAGGTATCTTTCTCGAGTACACCTGACCACGCCATGGGTTTATTTTCATAAAGTGGTACTCGGCCTACATGCGTGGCCACCAGTTGCCATGAGCAACACTATTCCAGCCGACATGACGCTGAAGAGTCTAACTTTTGAGTAGTGCACTACTCGGGAGAGACTATAAATCTTCATTCCCGCTGACATGATGCGGAGGAGTCTAACTTCCGGGTGGGACGCCACTCGGGAAAGACTATAAACCTCTTTTCCAGTTGACATGAAGCTGAAGAGTCCTATATACGAGTAGTATCCTACTCGGCAAGACTATAAACACACATTCCTACTGACATGAAGTCGAAGAGTCCTACATACGAGTAGTTCCCTACTCGGTAAGACTATAAATCATATTCCGGTTGACATGATACCGAAGAGTCTAACATATTAGTAGTAATCTACTCGGGAAAGACTTCCAGGTTAAAGATCTTTGACTTTATGTTTAATTGTTTTCACAATTAAGCACAAAGTCGGGGGCTACACCTAATAGGTGCACCTATTCGGTGCACACTATTCATACTTCTACATGGAGCCCTTCATAGCCTCGCTGCCAGCTGACATGAAGCAGGACTCGGGAGAAGAAGCACTCGGACAAAAGAGTACTCGGGAGCAATGCACTCGGGAAGACTTCACCGTGGAGGATGAGCACTCGGCATCAGCTGTGACTCGGCTACTGTGGAGGCCGTGGGCCCCGGGTACCTCATGACAAGCATATGGGCCACTCGGATAGAGGATGGGCCGAATCAAGCAATTAGAGATAAGATAGCACTCGGCAGATTTATCTTGTATAATAAGGAAAACACAGTCCTAGTCTGGCAAGTTTCTATCTCTAAGAAGGATATCCCTTGGCCGTATCCGGCTGGATCCTTATCATGTAACCCTATCCCCCAGATATAAGGGGGCAGGGCGCCCCTTGAGGGCAAGAGCACACATAAGCTCGCAGGTTGAGTTGGTTCACCAGAATCACCACCACAAATCCTCAAAGGAATAACACCACAACTGGACATAGGGTAATTACCTCACGTTGAGGGCCTGAACCAGTATAAAATCTTCCTGTGTTCCTTTGCAATCCACCGGTTTCCATCTGCCGACTAGCCTCATATATTATTGCCGGTGTAAAACATCGACACACTCCGATAAAACATCGCATAAAAACCCATCGGCTACTAAGAGTAAAGTTATTATCATCAATCTAGTAGATCGGACCCAACCGTTGTAGCACAGACTGGTAACAATAACAGGACCTCGACAAGCCGATAAATCTAATGCGATTGTGATATAAAACGAGATAACTTATCGGCTATACATTCCGATAAGACGCTTGCACAGAAAATATCGACCTAGCAGGAATAACTTATCGGGGCAGCTTAGTAGGTCGGACCTAACCGATGCAGCACAAACTATCGATAAGTTACACCCAGTTGGCTGATACAATCTATGCACGCGTGATGTGATATACCTAATCAACCTATGAGATCAAACTGAATTGATGCAGCCATAGATAAAATAAGTATATCGTGGTAAGCCAACTACCATAAACCGACTAGAATATCGGACCTAACCGAGGAAGTCCTAGCCGATTGGTAGCCGGGGTGACGAGACTTGCCCTCTCGCTGGAGGGCGAACTTAACCGATGCAGCCCGGCTCGAGAAGCAAGAACCCGTCGAAGGGGTGGCGATGCACCGAATTTATTGATCTGATTGTAGATAGATTTACACAGCACCCGGGCATACGTATTTATACCCCGAGTTAACATGAGTCCTTATTGGACACGATATAAGGTTTCCTAATTATAGAAGAAATGTTAACAAGACCCGACTAAACACGGGGTCAGGTTTCCTAAAGAGATAAATCCTTGCCTAATAAACATAGTAATTAACTGCCACGTGCGGTCTTCACGGCTCCTTCCCTGATTCAGGCCCGCTTCTGGATCAATTTCCGTTAGTTGACTGCAGCTGTCCTTCTTGATCGAATCTGATACAGGGCCTTACCAAATTTTCGCGTTAACACATGCCCCCCAATTTCGAAGTTCTTCTATAGGACTTCGAAAATTCTTTCGTTTTGGGCCTCTAAATTTCTCCCATACCGAGGCGGCCCAGGTAGCCCACTTACCATAATTGTTTGAAACAGTACCAACGGCCTCGATTCCCCGCATCCGGGTCATCATATCTCCATAAAACGCTTCGTCTTCCTAGCCTTTTTTACGCTTTTCAACATCACCAGGAGCACCGCCGCTTCACCTCCCAAGACTTCGATAAGCTCCAGCGAACCCAGACGAACCGTCGCAAGCCCTTCTCTCTGGCCGTTGATTCCTGCAGTTCTTCTTCCTCTTCTCGCCGATGGCCATCAGACATCCGGCAGTCCCTGAGGTAATCTTCCTGCTCGATTATTTTTCCCGATTTTGTAGCCTAAATGCACTCAAATCTGCCATGCTCTTTCATCTGTTTCGCGTCGTGTTCTTGTTTACTGTAGCATCTTAGAGACCAGATCTTGATCCCGGCCGCCGATTACCCGAACTTCTTCTACCACGCCCCATGGGTAGCGAAGATCCCACAGATTTCTATAAGGCGCCCGAGACCCAACGCATCCCCTTCAAGAACTCGGCTATGCTAGTCAGCGATTGGACCAATAGTTTCAGGCCATTGGCTGAGGATGCTACCTGGGTGGAGAGATTGGTATATCAGAGTATCAGCTGCGAAGAGAACTCTCTGGAAGAATCACATATCGGCCATTGCATCAATCTCTCTCCGGTCGATATGGAAAGGAATGAACCTCTGCTCGCATCGGCCTCTTACTTCTGGTCTGATGCCCTCAATGCCTTCCTGTTCTCGGGCACGGGCTGATGACCCCCACTTTGCTGACTTGACTTATGCTCACCTCCCTGGACACGACGAGCTACATCAACCCCTTCAAGCTTCGATTCAAACCTGCTCATCGGCTCCAAAGCAAAAAACATCGGCGGCTGGTCCAGGTATATATCTATTCACAACAAGGGAACTGGATCAGTCGATGACCGGAACATGTCGCTTTTCTGAACTTATGGCTGGAACGGTTTGTTTTGGTGGCGCAACCCTTGGTCCAACGATCAACATGCAATGTTTGGCAGAGTGCTTAGTTGATCGAAAAACAGATCCCCTTGGGGCAATTTCTCCTTGGCGCTACCTATCAGCTGCTTCACCAAGTAGCAAACAAGCTATCGGCCGGCCAGCCCATCGGCCATATCGAGGGCTCCTTGGTGGTTTGTGCAACTCTGGCTCAATGTCTACACCTCCAAGGCCTTCTTTGGGACTTCTCTTCTCAACCAATCCTTTCCAACCGATTACACAGAAGACCAGGATCCCACTTACCGCTGATGCGTTTCCATGGGCGAAGCTGCATCGGCTCTTATCTGGCGGCAAGATAACCCCCGCTGGACTTAGTCAGTGGTTCAAGGGTTTTATTATGGTTTCACCAGGAAGCCACTCTCTGGTTTGCATATAATGATGCATCGTCATTCGAGATGCCTTCCAATTTTTGACCCACTTAACACCTTGGGCAATGAAGAGTCCAAGGCCATATTCCTATCAGCCATCACCCCTCATCTGCTACCAACTGGCTTCTCTCTGGGCCGATCGCAACCGTCATATGAGTTTTACCACCCGTCGGTCAGCTCCCGTCAATTTGGCCTTGGTCAGCTTCCGATCGGCCTATTCTCATCGACAAACTTCAAGCCGGGGCAACGTCAGCAGCGCCTTAGAGTACGATCGGATGCAGATCTTAACAAAACCCCTTCTTCTAGGCGCCGCCACCAGAGGTGTATGTCTGCACCGCCAACACCAAGCTTTTTGTCCGATGGTGGTCAGAATGGAAAAGACATCTATTCAGCTTAGCGGCCACCTGCTACTGTTCCCGCCTTGACGCCCGACTATATCGATCCGATGAAGAGGTAACACCCGCAAACCTTAATCACCACCTTCGATCATTTCTCATCTTTAATTTGCAGGCTGCCAACGTCGAGCCCCAACAACAAGCAACAGTGGTCGGCTGATTCTATATCAACCTCCATCGGCCACTCCAAACTTGGGGCGCGATGCTCCACCTCCATCGGCTCTCCTCAAGGCGCCTTGGCCGAATAGGACAAAAACGGAAGAAACTAGCGCATCACCCCTCCCTGAATGAAGCAGAAAACTGGTGCCGATGCCATTGCCACAACGCCATCTTCTCCCCAAACAACATCGGCTCCCTCGTCCCCTCAGGTATGCATCAAGTCTTGACATTATCCCCTCTTGCTCATTCATCTTACTAGTTTCCTTTTCAGCTCAAGTCATCGGCTCCAGAACCTCAACGCTCCTCCGATATCCCTCCAAGCACTGAGCCGATGGCTTCTCCAACTGCCCCACTCTCAGCACCAAGTCCCCCAGCCGTCAATGAGACTGTTCCTATTCCATCGGCTGACATCGGCCCCTCCGAAGAACAAACCTACTCAACTCCCTGAAGCCGATGTCATCCAAGCTGCCGATGCCTTACCTCAGGTAATCTCTATCCATACCTTGTTTTTTTGAACTCCTCACTGATTCTTTCACCGATGTCAATTTTGCAGTCCTTAGCCGATTTGTTCTCCTTTGACATCGGCAAGTACTTAGAGGTAGAAGAATCCACAGCCACCAGCGCAGCGACCAAACCGTCCTTTCCAGCCGATGTGCGCGAGTTCTTAACGAGCATCACCAGTCGGCTAGAAAATCCAATCGACGCGCTAGTGAAAGATTGTGGGTCGATTCGGCAAGACTTGCGGATATTGAACATTATTTGCCCGAAGAACTCATCGACCATAACTCCCGCCAGCATACCTGGAGTCTCACAGATTTAAACTTATCAAGCTTAGACAGCGCATAGCCGATCGTGCTGACCAAAAGAAAATAACCGAAGGTATCCAAGCCGATCGGCTGTCAGCCCAAATAGAGAAGAAAAAACTCGATGATATAGCAGCTGCCCCCAAGAGCTTCAATCCAAGGTGGATCAACTAAGGAGAAAGGAGGCCGATTTGCTGGTAGAACTCGAAAAAGTTCGCAAGGATCTCGCAGCAACAGAATCCCAGCTCATCGGCCTACCGCAAGCTATACAAAGACCAAGAGGGCTAAGGTGGCAGCAACGGTGCGTCAAGTCATTCATCGGCGCAAGACTTTGAAGACTATCCCGGGTTCCGATGAAGATGACATCCGGGCTATCAACGAGATCGACCAGATCCGCCTACGCGCGATTGAAACAATCCAAAAAATTCTTGTAAATCTTTAAACATTTATAACTGATGGTTCCCATGGAACATGCCGATTAACCTTGTGCTATCAATATAATCTGATCAGCTCTATTGTCCATTCCTTTCAATCTTGATAATATTTTATTCGTTTGATCTAAAGGCGATATCAATCGATATCGGCTATCTTTAGGCGATTGTAACAGTATCGGCTTTTGTCCTAAACTATTTTAAATCAGCTGCACCTAACCGATTTAAGAGTTGATCCAAACGCTAGGATAATATTTCTTGAGATATTTCCCATTAAGCGCTTTAGCGAATTCCATCCCCTCGAGATCCTCTAATATGTATGCATTACCAGGCACGCAGCGATTAATCCGATAGGGCCCTTCCCAATTAGGCGACCATTTCCTGAATCTGCTATCTCTGGACCCGATCGGCAGAATCAACTTCCACACAAGATCTCCTTCAGCAAACGATTTACTCATCACCCTTTTATTATAATGTCTAGCCGCTCTAGCTTTATTTACCTTAATCCTTTCTAGTGCCCTTAACCGATTCTGAGCCAAATCTTCAAGTTCATCTGTCATCAAATTATAATAATCATCGGTTGTCAACTGATTCTGCAAAGAAATTCTCCTAGAGCCGATGTTAGTTTCCCAAGTAAAACTACCTCATGTCCATTATACTAATTGATACGTGGCACCCGAGTAGATCCATGACATGCCATCCAATAGGCCCATCGAATCTAACCATCCCAGATGCTAATCAATTTGATCAAACTCTTATTAGAGGCTTCTGCCTGTCCATTAGCCTGAGCATAATAAGGCGAATGAATTTAATAACTTGTCCCCATACTGGCAGCAAACTGTTGAAACTCATCGGACACGAAAATAGATCCCTGATCAGTAGTTATCGTCTGAGGAATTCCAAACCGATAAATTATATGCTCCTTTACAAACTCGATCGCTTCCTTGGACGTAACCTTCTTCAAAGGAATAGCCTCTACCCACTTGGTAAAATAATCTGTTGCAGCCAATATGAACTTGTGCCCCTTACTTGATGGAGGAAAAACCTGGCCGATCATATCAATTCCCCATCCTCTGAACGACCACGGTTTGATGATAGGATTCATAGCCGATGCTGGTTCTCGTTGCACATTTCCAAACTTCTGACAATCTTGACATCCTTTATAGTACTTGAAGCAATCTTCCAACATTGTCGGCCAAAAATATCCTACTCTTCTCAGCAACCACTTCATCTTATGAGCGATTGATGAGTCCCACAGACGCCCTCATGCACTCGCACATAACCACTTTGGCTTCTTCTAGATTCAGGCACCTAAGCAGAACTCCCTCAAAACCGATAATACAGTTCCCCATCAAGCAACACATACTTAGTAGCTTTATACCTAAATTTTCCTGGAAACCAATTGCGACGGATTTTGCAAATAATCAACTATTTCTGTCTCCAGTCATCGGCCTCGTCTGTACATCGTTATCGGCTATCTCAACCTCAACTTGCCTATTCAGTCGATAACCAGAAGCAGCCTGTGCAAGATCATTGGCCTCCAAGTTCTGCTCCCTAGGAATATGATTTATTGACACCATCTTGAAATCCTTTAACAAATCTGTACATTTTCATAATACGATCTCAAAACATCATCCCTGCACTCATATTCCCCAGACAACTGCTTGATCACCAACAAAGAATCGCCAACAATCTCTATAATATCGGCTCCGATCTCCTTTAAAAGTTGTAATCCTTTTAATACTGCCTCGTATTCCGCTTGATTGTTAGTCCCATAAGGTTTAATTGTGAATGCAAAGTCAAAACTTGCCCCCCGAGGCGATATAATAACCAAGCCGATACCAGATCCATGTTTGCAAACCGATCCATCAAAAAACAAAGTCCATGGGATCGGTTCCACACAATCCACGTGAGCCCCTCTGTGTTGTACAATGAAATCGGCCACTGCCTATCCTTTGATTGCCTTAGCCGATTCATATGTCAAGTCGAACTCTGTCAAAGCAAAAATCCATTTACCAACTCGTCCTCTCAAGACTGGAGCCGATAACATATATTTAACCACATCGGCCTTGCAAACTACTGTACACTCAGCCGATAGGATATATTGCCTCAACTTTGTACTGAGAAATATAAACACAGGCATAATTTCTCCACCGCAGGATATCTCGTTTCAGCATCCAAAAGCCTTCTGCTCAGATAAAACACAACTCGCTCTTTTCCCTCAAATTCTTGTATTAAAACAGACCCGATGATTTCTCATCGGTTGATAAATACAACCTGAAACGGCACTCCTCTCTGCGGCGGAATTAAAATAGGTAGGGAACTCAGATAATTCTTGATCTCATCAAATGCCTTCTGCTGCGTTGCCCCCACACAAACTCTTTGATCCGCCTTTCAATTTCAATAACGGAGTAAAAGACTCAATTCTCCCCTGACAAATTTGATATAAATCTCCTCACAAAATTAACCTTGCCGATTAATGACTGCAACTCTGTCTTACTGCTTGGTGTTCCGTGGTCCTGCATGGCTCTGATGCTTCGTTGACTGACTTCCAATCCCTCGTTCAGGACCATAAAACCCAAAACTGCCTAGCCGATACACCAAAGCGCACTTATTGGATTCATGCTTAGTCCGTATTTCTTGGCCCTCTCCAGCACTTTTCGCAAATCAGCTATATGGTTCTCCTCACTTTTAGACCATCATCAATGTAAATCTCTACCAGCAAGCCGATGAGATCATGAAATATATAGTTCATCGCTCTCTGATAAGTCGCACCGGCACTTTTTAATCCAAAAGTCATTACTACCCACTCATACAAGCCGATAGCTCTAGGACACCGAAAAGCGGTCTTATGTATATCTTCCTCAGCCATAAAAATCTGATTGTATCCTGCATTGCCGTCCATGAGGCTGATAATTTTGTGGCCTGATGCTGCGTCCACCAATAAATCCGCTATCAGCATCGGGTATTCATCCTTGGGGGTAGCTTTGTTCAGATCCCAGAAATCAATACATATCCTCAATTTTCCATTTTTCTTCTCCACCGGACGATATTAGAAACCCACTCAGCATATCGGCATGCCTTATAAATTTGGCATCATACAACCTTGTGATTTCCGCTTTGATTGCTCATACAGCTCTGCCTTGAATCTCCTTGGAGCCTGTTTTGAACGGCCGATATCCTGGTTTAATGGGCAGCCGATGTTCAACAATCGATCGGCTTAATCCTGGCATCTCATGGTACTCCCAAGCAAATAACATTCCCGATACTCCTTCAGCAGTGTTATCAATTCTTCCGAAGTTTCAGGACATATTTTGCTTATATACGTCGGCCTCGGCTTATCTCCTGGTCCTATGTCAATCTCCTCTAAGTCATCGGCCGACATGAATCCTTGCCCCAGCTTCCCCTCTAAGTCTTCAATAGAGCCCATCAGAGCAACAATTCAGAGCCGACTTGCTGAATTGACTGTATTCCTTGACTGGTGACCTTGAGATAGTCTCCTTCCCATATTTTCCCGGATAGGCAATCAACACCATCGGCTTCCCAGACTGGCAAATCGGTCATTGCAATGTTGGTTGATCGATCTGCTTGAACTACCTCGACCTGATCTCCTTGCCATTGTATCAAACATTGATGCATTGTCGAGGGCACGCAACAGTTCGCGTGAATCCAGTCCCTGCTGAGAAGTAAGCTATACGATCCCTTTCCGTCAATGACGAAAAATGTGGTAGGCAATGTCTTATTTCCCACAGTCAACTCCACGTTGAATACGCCTTTCGCCTCTGATGAGTTTCCACCGAAATCTTTTAACACCATATTTGTCTTTATCAGATCTTCGGCAGCCTTTCCCAATTTCCGAAACATAGCAAGAGGCATGAGATTAACTGCTGCTCCCCCATCAACCAGCATCTTTGTCATCGGCTTCCCATTTACATAGCCCTTGATATATAATGGCTTTAGGTGCCGATGCTCTGACTCTTCAAGTTTATCAAATATAGCTCGATCAGGTTGCAACGTTAGTTGAGCAAAAACCTCCTCATTCCCTTCTTCATCTGATGAAAGTGCTTTATACTCTCGAGGCAAAAAGAACACCATATCTACTGGAGCCGATTGATCGGCCTCATCGTCCTTTTTCTTTACGCGCCATACTTGTTTGGTCTCTGTGACGAATGATCGGGACTCTTTCCTGATCTTGCTTCTGTTCTTCTTGCTGCTCTCGGTGTCGTAGCCATTGTGCCCTTCTCTTCTGATTCTTCGTGAATATCCCACTAGGGCACCATTGAGGATTCTAGACTTGTCTTTCATGTATTTCATCTTCATCCTCCTCAAAGAACTCTTCATGGATCGGCCCTAATCGGCTATGAACCGATGTCCTCTTTCCAAGCGGCCGATCCCGAGAAAACCACTCCTGCTAATCCTGCCGAGGCTGCAGATTATTAAATTCAGGGCAATCTTCAATTGACGGCAACCTCATCCCTTGATCCCAACAGAATCGGAAGAACGGACAAGTCCAATGTGGATTAAATTTTTCCCTGTCCGACTCAATCCGCTGTTCCTCGCGCTTCGCATATTTCTTTATCATGTCCGATGAAGTAACCCGAGATCTATACCCTTGATGCCTTCCTTCATCGGTCTGGTTCTTTGATGACGGTCCCGCATGAACCATGTTTACAGGGAATGGATGTCCATCGATCTTCATCGGCTTCTTGTCTTCGAACTTAATTCTTCCTTGTTCGATAGCCGACTGGATTTGTTGCCGAAAAACTTTTTGACTCGTTGTGTTGACGCCAAAATTTGGTAAGGGCCCTGTGTCAGGTTCGAGTCAAAGGGGGTAATTGCCAGTCAAACTTGTGAAGATTGATCTAGAAGTAGACGATTCTGAAAGGGAAGCCGGTAGAGTTATCGCTATTTGGCAGTCGTTACTGTACATATTGATTAGGCTAAGGTTTTATCTTTAGGAAAACCCTGAACCTCAGTGCCGTCAGGAGTATTAGCGTTTGTGCGTGATTTAATTGAAATCATTATACCGTGTCCTATAAGGACTCATGTAACTCGGGTATATATACGTGGTACCCGGCGGTGACCTTTGTAAATCATCAAATTCGATCAATACAAATTCCGGCACATCGCCACTCCTCTTCCACGGGTTCCTGTCTTCTCGAGCCGGGCATGATCGGTAGGTCTCCGAACTCCTGCGAGAGGGTATAGTCTCTGTCAACCCGGCTACCTATCGCTAGGACTTCCTTCGGTTAGGTGCCGATTTATTCTAGCGGTTTATAGTAGCGCTGGATTACCACTGATATATTACTTTCATCTATGGCGCTATCGTTCAGTTTGACCTACATAGATTGATTAGGTATTATCACATCACGCATGCGTAGATCGTATCAGCTTACTGGGGCGATTATCATCAGTTCGTGCTGCAACGGTTAGTTCCGATCTACTGAGTTGCTAACGATAAGTCAGTCCTGCTTAGGGTTGATGCTTACACGCAAGCGTCCCTTTTATCGGAGTTGTTATAGCCCGATAAGTTATCAGATCTCTCTTCT